>JANGZZ010000585.1:0-10006 GCA_026225955.1 Clarireedia paspali | reverse complement strand
AAATATTATAGTTTTTAATAACTTTTTTAATTATCTTTTTTATTTATAAGAAATAATAATTTATTTTAATTTTTATAAATATCTTTATAATTCTTTAATATTTATAAATTAATAATTTATATTATTTTTAAATAAATTACTTTACTAAAGTTAAAAGAATATATATCTTTTTATAAAAATATATTACTTTATTTTTAATTATAAATCCTTTATTTAATTATTCTAATATTTATTTTATAATAGAATTATTCTTATAATATTTTTATACTTGTTTTTTTAAATAATTATTATAAAGTAATATTATTATAACTAATTAAATTATATTAAATATTAATAAATCTTCTTTTTATTATAATATAATATATAATTTATATATTTTATTTTTTAAATATTCTAGTTTTTTATTAAATATATTAATTTTAATATTTTTATTTCTTTTAATATATAGTATTTTAAAATTATATATAATTAATATTTTTATTTATTATATTTATTATTTATTTAGAATTTTAATTATTATAAAATATATTAAATTTTTATAATCTAAATAAATTTAAATTATATATTTAAATCTTTTAAAATAAACTTTCTATTTTTTAAAAGTATTAATAATAATTAATAACTTTTTATATTATATTATTCTATTTATATTTAATATCTTTTTTTATTAATTTTATAAATAATATTAAAATTTTCAAATAGTTTTTAATAAATTATTTATAAAAGTTTATAAATTTTAAAAAAAATTATATCTTTTTAACTTTAATAAATTATATTTATTTTAAAATTTCTTTAACTTTTTTAGATTTATTTTAAATTTTATTATATTAATAATATATTTTAAAAACTTAGTTTTAATAATATAAAATTTATATTTTAAAAGTTTTAATAAAATATTTATATTTTATAAAATCTAAAGTATTTTTTATATAATCTTAATATATTTTTTAAAAGTTTTAATAAAGATTAAGATATTATTAAAATAAATTATATAATAATTATTAAGATATTTTTTTAATAAATTATTAACTAATTTTATATATATTATTAATATATTTATAAGTTTGAAAAAGATTATTTAATATTTATAATATCTATATTAAATATAAAATATAATTTTTTATTTATTTACTTCTTTAATTTAAATTAAATTAAATTTTATATATTAATTCAACTTTATAAAATATTTAGTTTCTTTAATTTAATTTTATAGTTTATTATATTATAACTTTAAGTTATATAGATATTTAAAGACTTTAAACTTAGAGAGTGAAATTTATAATTATAACTATTATATTAAAATTAATATTAGATATTAAAATTAATAATATTCTTTTAATAAAAATCTATTAATAGAATTCTAATTAATAAAATTATATTAATAAGTACTTTTAATAAAACTTTAAATAAAGATAAGTATATTTAATAGAATAAAAATAAAATAAACTAGTAATTTAAACTAATCGATTTATAAAAAGTTATATAATCTAGAATATTTATTATTAATCAATAAAAAGTATTACTAAGTATTTTACTTACTATTACTTATTACTAAGTAAAGATAAGTAATAATAATATAAAGATTTATATAAATAAATAGTTTTTCTATAATATATAAAGCTTTATATTTAATCTTTAATTATTACTTATTTATTTATTATTATAAATATTCGATTTCTTATTTATTTATTATTATAAATATTCGATTTCTTATATAACTATTATTAATAATAAACTTATAATATTATTTTATAACTTTATTATTATTTAATAATCAAGATCCTAACTACTTCTATATAATTTAGAAAATAAGTATTTATAATATTTTAAATATTATTATTACTTTATATACTAAATCGAAAATAATCTTGATTATTATTTTAGTAATTAAATTATTAAACTAGATAATAGTATAAAGAACTATTATAAATTCAATTAGAATTATTATACTAGATTATAATAGTAATATATATATAGATACTTATTATAAAAAAAGTAAGAATAATAATAATAAACTAAAGAAATTTAAATTTTAAAAAACCTTGAAAATTATATTATTAGATAAATATAATAGTAATAAAAAAGAATTAAATACTTTCCTTTTATAATTAGAAATATATTTTAGATTTAATACTAATAAATTCGAAATTTAAAATATTAAGAATCTTTAAATAACTTTTTATTTTAAAAGTAAAATAATTAAATAAATTAAACTCTTTTTATTTAATTATTTCGAAAATAGTAAAAACTTAGAATAAATAATAATAACTATTTATATTATTTTCGGAAGCTTTAATAGATTCTAAATAGAAATTAAAAAAGTATTTGGAAATATTAATATTATTTAAACTATTGAAAAAAAGATCTTTAAATTAAAATAGATTAAATTAACTATTAATTATATAATTAAATTCTGAAAATTTAATAATTAAACTAAATAAAGAGTAGAAACTCTTATTAATTATTATAAAATAGAATTCAAACTATTTATTTAAAAAAAATTATTAAGAAGAGATTTAATTATAAATATAAATAATCTAATTAAAGAAACTATTTGAATTAATAATTATAAATATAAATTCTAAAAAGTAATTAATTTTAGAAACTTTAAATAATAAGGATAATATTATTATAAGAATAAAGGAAAACTAAAGTTTATTAAATAATAATATATTAGAAAAAAGATTTATAGTAATTTTATAAAGTTAGATATTATAAGCTTTAAGAATAACTTTTTTTAAAAAGAAAGAAATTATAAATAAAAAAAGAAACTTTATTTTAAATATAGATTTCTAAGATACTAAATAAAAGATTATTAAAAGAAATCTTAAATATAGAAACTAAAGAAGAATATTTAAAAGAAAAAAAAATAGTTTAAAATATTAATAAATAATAGTAGTTATTAAAAAAAGAATATATCTAGATATCGAATTAATATAATAAATAGATAATCTAATAATTAGGATAATAATTATTTATTATTATTATAGATAATATATTATAATAATTATTATTTAGTATATTAATTAGATAAAGATAATATAAATTAGTATTTTAAGAAACTAAGAAAAAAAGGAAATTAAATAAATATATTTAAGAGATAATTATAATTACTATTAAAAGATATAATATATATTTTACTCTTTATAAATAAAGAATAGACTATTAAAAATTATAATAAAATATAAAGAGTTAAAGTATAAACTAATCTAAAATAATTAATTAAATATTATAATTATATTAGAAATCTTGAATCTAAAATAAATAAAACTTATATATTAAAATATATAGATAATAAGTATTTTAGATAGAAATAAAATAAAATAGAAAAAATTTACTAGAAGTTCTTTAAAATAGATTTCGAAGATATAGAATTTAAATTTAACTAATATTAGATTATATTCTAATATTTAAAAAGAATATAATTATAATATTAAATTGAAAAAAAAGAAAGTATCTATATTAAATAATTAGTAATATAGTTTTTAACTAAAAACTAAATATATTATATAAAATCAATAAATAAAGAAGTTAAAATATAATAAAATATATTAATTATAAAACTTTATTATAAAATATTTTATATTAATTAAAAATAACTTATTAAGTTATTTAAAATATTAATTAAAAAGTTAAAAATCATTTTAAAGTTAAAATAGATTCTTTATAAAATATATATAAATAAATAAATACTTTAAATAATAATAAATTTAAAAATAATAGAAAATTTTATAATATTAAAAATTATAATATTTATAAAATTATAAACTTTTAAAAAATAAATTTTATATAAATTTATATTTATTAATAAATAATTAGTTAAAAGTAATAAAGTTATTTAATATAAAATATAAGAATTTATAATATAACTAAGATAATATTTTAAATAAATATAAATTGATTTAATTTTATTAGAAGAATATTAAATAATTTTAGAAATATTATAACTAGAATATTATAATCTATATATTAACTAGATTAAAAGAACTTTGAAGTTTAATAAATATAAATATAAAATAGAAATTATATAAAGTTCTATAAAACTAATATTCTAGTTTAAAAAGTAATATAAAAAATTATATATATTGAAAGTAAATAATACTTTGAAAGTTAGATATTTAGTTTAAAATTCTTTATTAAAAAATATACTAATAAAATATTAGAAATATACTAAGATCTTTAAAAAAAGATTTTAAAAAGATACTTTATTAAAATATTAGTTTTAAGATTATAAAATAAAATTAAAAGAAAGAAAGAAACTATTATTTTTATTAATTATATTATTATTAAAAGAGAAGTTTAAATTACTTTATAAATACTTTAATGAAAATTTAGTAAAAGAATTTATTAGAGAATCTTTATTATTTATAAAAATATTAATCTTCTTTATATTAAAGAAAAAAAATAAAAAAGATAGATTTATTATTAATTATTAAAAACTTAATACTATTACTATTAAAAATTAATACTTATTATTATTAGTTAGTAAGTTATAAGATCGAATTAAGAAAGTTAAATATTTTATAAAATTAGATTAATATATAGAATTTAATTTAATTTAAATTAAAGAAGAAAATAAATAGAAAACTATATTTTATACTTAATATAAATATTATAAGTATTAAATAATATTCTTTAAGTTTATAAATATATTAATTATATATATAAAACTAGTTAATAATTTATTAAAAAAGTATCTTAATAATTATTATATAATTTATTTTAATAATATTTTAATCTTTATTAAAACTTTTAAAAAATATATTAAAATTATATAAAAAATCTTAGAAATTCTTTAAAATATAAATATTTTATTAAAACTATTTAAATATAAATTCTATATTATTAAAACTAAATTCTTAAAATATATTATTAATATTAATAAATTTAAAATAAGTTTAAGAAAAGTTAAAGAAGTTTTAAAATAAATATAATTTATTAAAGTTAAAAAAATATAATTTTTTTTAAAATTTATAAACTTTTATAAATAATTTATTAAAGATTATTTAAAAATTATAATATTATTTATAAAATTAATAAAAAAGAATATTAAATATAAATAGAATAATATAATATAAAAAATATTTAAAACTTTTAAATAAGCTTTTATATAAATATTAATTCTTATTATTTTTAATCTAGAATTATTAATTACTATTAAAATAGATATATTAGATTATATATTAAATATAGTTTTTAGTTAACTAAATAAAAATAGAAAGTTATAATTAATAATATATTATTCTAAAAAGCTATAGTTAATAAAGTTAAATTATAAGATTTATAATAAAGAATTATTAATTATTATTAATTTTTTTAAAAAATAAAGAGTTTATTTTAAAAGATTTAAATATATAATCTAGATTTATTTAAATTATAAGAATTTAATATATTTTATAATAATTAAAATTCTAAATAAATAATAAATATAATAAATAAAAATATTAATTATATATAATTTTAAAATATTATATATTAAAGAAAATAAAAATATTAAAGTTAATATATTTAATAAGAAATTAAAATACCTTGAAAATAAAATATATAAATTATATATTATATTTTAATAAAAAGAAGATTTATTAATATTTAATATAATTTAATTAATTATAATAATATTATTTTATAATAACTATTTAAAGAAATAAATATAAAAGTATTATAAAAATAATTCTATTATAAAATAAATATTAGAATAACTAAATAAAGGATTTATAATTAAAAACAAAGTTATATACTTTTATAAAAAGATATATATCTTTTCAATTCTAGTAAAGTAATTTACTTAGAAATAATATAAACTATTAGCTTATAAATATTAAAGAATTATAAAGATATTTATAAAGATTAAAGCGAATTATTATTTCTAATAAATAAAGAAAATAGTTAAAAAAGTTATTAGAAATTATAATATCTATATATAAAATAAAACCTTATAATATACTTTATATAGTTAGTTTAAAACTCTGAATATATTTACTTAACTATAGAAGTTTATTATATAAAACTTTATAATTAAATTATTATCTTTAAAAAATCTAATAATAAAAATAATATATAATTTTATTTTAGTTATTATAGATTAACTAACTAAGTTTAAATATATAATTTTATATAAAGAAAGTAATATTATTGAAGATTTAGTTTATATATTTCTAAGAATAATAGTTAATATATATAAAATATTTATTAAAATTACTTTAGATTAAGATAAACTTTTTACTTCGAAATTCTAGTAAATATTTATAGTTTTATTAGAAATTAAAAGAAAGTTCTCTATAGTATTTTATTTATAAATAGATAAGTAGATAAAATAATTAAATTAAATTATAGAATAATACTTATAATATTATATTAATTATAGATAAGATAATTAAATAGAATTACTATTATTTATATAATTTACTTATAATATTATAGAAGTAGTTATTATAAATATAATATTAATATATACTAATTTTAACTTTAAACTTAAAATTTATAATATATAGTTACTAGATATAATAAAATCTAATATAAAAATAATGAAAATAGAAAATCTTAAAAATCTATATAACTAATTATTACTTAATATCAAGTTTATTATATAATATATAATATATTATTATAATACAAAGTATAATATAAAACTAATATTTAAGAAGAGAAATAAAGTTTATCTTTTTAAATAAAATATTAATATAAAAAAACTAAGTAATAAACTAAATTATAAGAAACTAAGATTTTTTAAGATTAAGGAAGTAGTTAGATTAATTAATTATTATTTAGAATTACTAAGAATAATAAATATATATCTTATATTTTATATTTTATTTCTCGAATTAGTATTATTAGAAATATTAAATATACTTTATATTGAAATTGAATTAGTTAATCTAAATACTAAATATAAAGTTGAAGAAATATTAGATTATAAATATATTAGAAAATAGCTTTATTATTTAATTAAATAAGAAAATTATTTATATTCAAAGAATATATAGAAACTAGTTAAAAACTTAAATTATTTATAAAACTTAAAGAAATTCTACTAAAAGTATTTTTATCTTTTAACTAGATAATTAGCTTTGAATTATTTATTAGAAAGAGTTTGAAAATAAAAGGATTAATTTTAAAGAAACTAAATATTTAAAGAGTTTATATAATTTATTTAGTTTATTCTTTTTCTAATCTTTCTCTTTTTTTCTTAGTATCTAGTTTATTTAAAGAATAAAGATCTTAATAAAGTATTTTTATAATATATTTATAAAATAAACTTTTCTACTATTTAAAATAAAGTAGTTTTATTAATATCTTCTTTTTCTTTTAATATATCTTTACTTTTTTTTATTCTAATATCTTTTAATTCTTCTTAGTAAAATTAAAAATATTATATTTAATATAACTACTAACTTTTATATATTTAAAATACTTTTTCGAATTAGAAATAACTTTATATTTAAATTCTTTATCTTTATAATAAAAATAAATTATATTTATAAGAATTCTTTTAAAAGTATAAGAAAATAAATTAATATAATAATTTATTAACTTACTAATATAGATTATAAATATAATAAAGAAAGAAAGAATAAAGTATTT
Organism: Clarireedia paspali; assembly: GCA_026225955.1. Lineage (NCBI taxonomy): Eukaryota > Fungi > Ascomycota > Leotiomycetes > Helotiales > Rutstroemiaceae > Clarireedia > Clarireedia paspali. The sequence continues at coordinate 2,425 of JANGZZ010000585.1, read as the reverse complement.
ATTAAAAGATCTAAATAAATATTCTATATTATTATAATAAGTATTAAGATAATACTAAGTTAGAAAGAGAATAATATTATAACTTTAAATTATATAGATATTTAAAGATTTTAAATTTAAAAAACGAAATCTATAATTATAACTATTATATTAAAATTAATACTAGATATTAGAACTAATAGTATTCTTTTAATAGAAATTTACTAGTAGAATTCTAACTAATAAAACTATATTAGTAAATACTTTTAATAAAACTTTAAATAAGAATAAATATATTTAGTAGAATAAGAATAAGATAAACTAGTAATTTAAACTAGTTAATTTATAAAGAGTTATATAATCTAAAATATTTACTATTAATTAGTAAAAAGTATTACTAAGTACTTTATTTACTATTATTTATTACTAAATAAAGATAAGTAATAATAATATAAAAGTCTATATAAGTAAATAGTTTTCTTATAATATATAAAACTTTATATTTAATCTTTAATTATTATTTATTTATTTATTATTATAAATATTCGATTTCCTATATAACTATTATTAATAATAAACTTATAATATTATTTTATAACTTTATTATTACTTAGTAATCGAGATTTTAACTACTTTTATATAACTTAGAAGATAAATATTTGTAATATATTAGTTAATAATAATAAATAATAATCTTTTATTATAATATTATTAAACTTTTAATAATTAATAATTAGTTTTTTTTTATTTCTTTTTTTAAATATAAAGAAAATTAAAACTTTTATTAATAAAATAAATTTTTTAATAAATCTTTTTATTAAGTTTTTATTAAAATATTTATAAAATAATTTAAACTTCTTTTTTAATAATAATATTATTAATAAAAATAATAATTCTTTTTCTTCTTTTAATATAATTTTATAATTCTAAAGTTAATAAAATAATAAAATATTTTCTATTAACTTTTTTTTAAAAATCTTTATATATTTCTAATATTCTATTAATATATTCTTTAATAAAAGATTTTAAATTAAATATTTAACTTTTAAAGTATTATTTACTTTTAATATATATAATTTTTTTTATTATTTTTTAATCTAGAATATTAATTTTTTAAAACTTTATATAAATTTTATTTTATATTTATATTTATTAAATTTTAAAGTTCTTTTAATTTAATTAATATATAAATTATAATATTTTAATTATAATATTTTTAAAATTATTTAATATCTTTTTAATAAAATTAAATTTATTTTTATTTATTTAAAATATTATTCTAATTATATTATAAATTTCTATATTTTATATTAAATAATTCTATTTCTTTTAACTAACTATTTATTAATTAAATATAATATATATAAAATTTATTTCTTAAAAGTTTATAATTTTATAAATACTATAACTTTTAATATTATAAAATTCTTTATTATTTTTAAATTTATTATAATTTATAATATATATTTATTTATATATATTTTATAAAGAATTTATTTTAATTTTTAAATAACTTTTAGTTTTCTAATTTTTAACTTTATAATTAATATTTTAAATAATTTAATAAGTTATTTCTAATTAATATAAAATATTTTATAATAAAGTTTTATAATTAATATATTCTATTATAATCTAACTTTATTATTTATTAATTTTATATAATATATTTAATCTTTTATTAAAAACTATATTATTAATTATTTAATATAAATATTCTTTTTTTTTAATTTAATATTAAAATTATATTTTTTTTAAATATTAAAATATAATTTAATATTATTTAATTTAAAATTTAATATTTTTAAAATTTATTTTAAAGAATTTTTAATAAATCTTTTTTATTTTAAATTATTTCTATTTAAATTATTTATTATTTATATATTTCAATATATAGATTTTATTTAATTTAAGTTTAAAACTTTTAATATAATTATAATATTTAATTATTTAATTTAAATAAATCTAAATTCTAATTTTCTAAATATTATTTTTTTCTTTAATAATTTATTCTTTATTTATTTATAATAAAGTATATATTATATTTCTTAATTATTAATTAAATATATTTATTTAATTTCTTTTTTTTTACAATTTTTTAAAATATTAATTTATATTATCTTTATTTAATTAATATATTAAATAATAATTATTATAATATATTATTTATAATAATAATATATAATTATTATCTTGATTTTTAAATTATTTATTTATTATATTAATTTAATATTTAGATATATTTTAAATATTTTTATTTACTAATATTTTAAATTATTTTTTTTCTTTTAAATATTCTTAAGTTTTTATTTTTGAAATTTCTTTTAATAGTTTTTAACTTAATATTTTAAAAATTTATATTTAAAATAAAGTTTTTTTTTATAATAATAATTCTTTTTTTTAAAAAAGATTATTTTTAAAAATTATTATATTTAATTATATAAAGTTA
>JANGZZ010000584.1:0-10036 GCA_026225955.1 Clarireedia paspali | reverse complement strand
GATATTAATAATTATATTTAATTAAATATAAAATATCTATTTATTTAATAACTTTTTAAAAAACTTGATTTTCTAATAAATAAATATTTTAAAATTCTTATAAAAATTAACTACTTCTTTAAATTTAAATTATTTAAAATAATAAAAATATACTTTATATTTCTTATTAATAAATTAAAGAAAGTTTTAAATAATCTACTTTTTAATTAAATAAATAACTTTTTACTATTTATTAATATTATTAATAAAAAAGAATAAAAAGTAAAAAAGATTTTTATTTATTATAAATAATATTAATCTCTAGAATATTATATATAATAACTTAATTATAATATTAATTTAATATAATATAAAATATCTAATTTTAAAATAACTTTATATTTATTTAATATATTTTATTTAGAAAATCTCTTTTTATTTAATCTCTTAATATTTTTTTTAAAGTAATTATAATTATATTAAATAAAAAAAGATAATTATAAATATTTTAAAAGTAATTATTTAATAACTCTAATATAAAAATAATAATTTTTTAAATAACTAAATATATAATTATAAATAAATATATAATAATTTTAATTTATTTATTATATTTATTTAATTTTATTATATTTAACTAATATTCTTATATTTATTAATTATTCTTATTAATTATAATTAATAAATATAAAATATTTAAAAATAAACTTTCTTGAAAAAAAAGATAATATAATAATCTATATATATTAAATTTATTATATTAATAATCTTTATATATATTATATTAACTTTATTATCTAACTTTAAAGTTATTATCTTTAATAATAAAGTAAACTTTTAAATATATCTAGTATATATATATTTTAAATATATAATTTATATAACTATTATATATATATAAACTTTTAAAACTTTTTAATCTTTTTAATTCTTTATTTATTAATTTTAAAAATAATATAATTTTATTCTTTATTAAATTCCTACAATATATTATTATAAAAATATCTATTAATTTAAAATATTTATAATAATTTTATAATCTTATAAAAGAAGTTTTAAATTAAAAAAATAAAATATAATATTTATTATAAAGCTTTTAAAGATATTTATATATAAATTTTTATAATTATAAATATAAATTTCTTTATTAATTATAATTTCTAAAATATTAACTTTAATAATATTATATTTTATAATATTATTTATTTATTTAAAATTTATTTAATATTATATAATTTAATAATTCTTATTAATATTTAAAAAGAATATATTAATATTTTTAATTAAATATATTATAATAAAGTATTATTAAATAATTAATATAAGAAATAAAATATAATTTATAATAAAATATATATTTATTAATTAAATAAAATAAAAGAGATAATTATAATAATTACTTTTTTTAAAATAATTAAAATAAAGATTAAATTAATATAAATAAATAAGAAATTAAAATAAATTATTATTAATTAATAACTTGATTTATTTATATTAATCTTAAATTAAATAAATATTATTTTTACTATTTAATTAATTAATAAATCTTAGGAATTTTAAAGAAAGAATATATATATAATTATAATCTTTATTAAAGATTTATTAAAATTAGAAATTAATTATTATAAATATTTATCTTTTAAATTATATAAAAATAATTAAGATCTTGAATATTATTAGTTATAATAACTAATAGTATTATTATAAGTTTATTATTAATAATAGTTATAATATAAATTGATTATATTTATAATAGTAAATATAAATAATAATTAAAAGATTAAATATAAAGTTTTATATATTAAAAAAACTATTTTAACTTATATAAACTTTTATTCTTTTTTATTTTATATATAGATATTATAATTTCTAATAACTTCTTTAATTATATTTTTTATTTATAAGAAATAATAATTTATTTTAATTTTTATAAATATTTTTATAATTTCTTAATATTTATAAATTAGTAATTTATATTATTCTTAAATATACTATTTAACTAATATTGAAAGAATATATATTTTTTTTATAAAAGTATATTATTTTATTAATAACTTTAAATCCTTTATTTAATTATTCTAATATTTATTTTATAATAAAATTATTTTTATAATATTCTTATATTTATTTTTCTAAATAGTTATTATAAAGTAATATTATTATAATTAATTAAACTATATTAAATATTAATAAATCTTCTTTTTATTAAAATATAATATATAATTTATATATTTTATTTTCAAAATATTTATTATAACTCTAAATTATATAAATACTTAAAAACTTTAAGTTTAAAAGATAGAATTTATAGTTATAACTATTAACTAGATATTAATATTAGTAATATCTTCTTAATAGAAATCTATTAATAAAATTTTATAAAATAATAACTATTAAGTACTTTTAATAAAACTTTAAATAAAAAGAAGAATATCTAATAAAATAAAATAGATTATCTAAACTAACTAAAAGAAAAACTATCTAGGTTATTTAATAAATTATATAATATTCTATTAATACTATTAGTCTTATTAGGACTTAGTATAATAGAACTAATAAGACTAATAAAATAATAAAGAATAAAAATCTATATAAATAGATAGTTTTCTTATAATATATAAAGTTTTATATTTAAATTAATTAATTAAATTTAAATTATTACTTATATTTATTATTATAATTACAATTGATTTATATTATAACTATTATTAATAATAAACTTTATAATATTATTATATAACTTTATTATCATTTAATAATCAAGATTTTAATTACTTTTATATAATTTAGAAGATAAATATTTATAATACTTTAAATATTATTATTACTTTTATATATTAAATCGATATCTCTATTATATCTAAATTAAATAGCTAAACTAGTATTTAAACTATTATTATTTTAAAGAACTAATAAAATATAGAAGGTAATATTAGAATAAATAAATTATATAAGATTATAATCTTAGAAACTTTTAAAATAGCTTTACTAAATAAATATAAAGATAATTATTATAAATTTAAAATATTCTTACTTTAAATCAAAATATATATTATCTTCAATTAAAATAAATTCAATTAATAATCTATAATAAATAGTTAGATTACTTTATACTTTAAAAAGAAAATAACTAAGTAAATCTAGTTATATTTATAAAATTTTTTCAATAAAAAACTAATAGATTATATATAATTTACTAAAGTTATCTTTAGTTTCTTCAAAGAATTTAAAATAGAAATTTATTAAATATTTAATATTATTAATAAAAAAAAAAGTTATAAAAGAAAAACTTTATAAATTAATATAAACTAGATTAGTTATAAAATATATTATTAAATTCAAGTATTATATAAATACTATAGAATAAAGAGATAAAGTAATTATAAGTTATTATTAAAAAGAATTTAAATTAATTATTAAGTTTAAGTTAAAAAGATTTATTAATTATAATAATTTAAATACTTTTATTAAAGAATCTATTTAAATAAACAATATATTATATAAATATTAATAAGATAAATAAGTAAAGTAATTTTAAAAAAGTAAAAGATATTATAAATCTAATTAATTAAAGAAATATAATAGTAATTATAATAACTCTATATAAATAAATATTACTATATTTTATAATAACCTTTTTTAAAAAGAAAGAAACTATAAATAAAAAAAGAAACTTTATTTTAAATATAGATTTCAAAGTTACTTAATAAAAGATTATTAAAAGAAGTTTTAAAGATAAAAATTAAAAAATAATAAAAAAAGAAAAAGATAGTTTAATATATTAATAAGAAAAAATAATTAAAATATATTTAAATATCAAATCAATATAATAAATAGATAATTAAAAGATCAAAATAATAATTATATATTATTATTATAGATAATATATTATAATAATTACTACTTAATATATTAATTAAAGAAAAATAATATAAATTAATATTTTAAGAAATTATAAAGAAAAAGAAACTAAGTAAATATATTTATTTAATAGTTAAAAGATATAATATATATTCTATTATAAATAAATAAAAAATAAATTATTAAAGAAAGAAATAATATATAAAAAATTAAAATTTAAACTTATTTATATTAAATAGTTAAATATTATAATTATATTAGAAACTTTAAATTCAAAATAAATAAAGTTTATATATTAAAATATATAGATAGTAAATATTTCGAATAAAAATAGTTTAAAATAAAAAAGACTTATTAAAAGCTTTTTAAAACTAATTTCAAGAATACTATATTCTAAGTTAAATAATATTAAATTATATTCTGATATTTAAGAAAGATATAACTTTAGTATTAGATTAGAAATAAAGAAAATATTTATATTAAATAATTAGTAATATAGTTCTTAATAGAAAGTTAAGTTTATTATATAAAATTAATAAATAATAAAGTTAAAATATAATAGAATATATTAATTATAAAATTCTATTATAAAATACTTTATATTAATTAAAAATAATTTATAAGATTATTTAAAAAGTTAGTTAAAAAGCTAAGAAACTTTTTAGAAATATAATAATTCCTTTATATAATATATATAAATAAATAATTACTTTAAATAATAATAAACTTAGAAATAATAAAAAATTTTATAATATTAAAAACTATTATTTCGATAAAATTATAAACTTTTAAAAAACTAATTCTATATATATTATATTTAACTAATAAATAGTTAATTATAAAAAATAGATTAGTTTAGTATAAAATATAAAAATTCGAAATATAAATAAGATAATATTTTAAATAAATATAAATAGATTTAATCTTATAAAAAGGATATTAAATAACTTTAGAAATATTATAATTAGTATATTATAATCTATATATTAACTAAGTTAAAAGGACTTTAAAATTAAATAAATATAAATATAAGATAAAGTTTATATAAAGTTCTATAAAACTAATATTTTAGTTTAAGAAGTAATAAGAAAAACTATTTATATTAAAAACAAATAATATCTTAAAGATTAAATACTTAGTTTAAAATCTCTTATTAAAAGATATACTAATAAAGTATTAAAAATATATAGAAATCTTTAAAGAAAAACTTTAAAAGGATATTTTATTAAAATATTAGTTTTAAGATTATAAAATAAAATTAAAAGAAGGAAAAGAATTATTATTCTTATTAATTATATTATTATCAAAAAAGAAACTTAAATTACTTTATAAATATCTTAATAAAAATTTAACTAAGAGATTTATTAAAAAATCCTTTTTATTTATAAAAATATTAATCTTTTTTATACTAAAGAAAGAAGATAAAAAAGATAGATTTATTATTAATTATTAAAAGTTTAATATTATTATTATTAAAAATTAATATTTATTATTATTAGTTAATAAACTATAAAATCAAATTAAGAAAGTTAAATATTTTATAAAGTTAGATTAATATACAAGATTCAATTTAATTAGAATTAAGGAAAGTAATAAATAGAAGATTATATTTTATACTTAATATAGATATTATAAATATTAAATAATATTTTTCAAGTTTATAAATATACTAATTATATATATAAAGTTAATTAATAATTTATTAAAGAAATATCTTAATAATTATTATATAGTTTATTTTAATAATATTTTAATCTTTATTAAAACTTTTAAAAAATATATTAAAATTATATAAGAAATTTTAGAAATTCTTTAAAATATAAATATTTTATTAAAACTATCTAAATATAAATTCTATATTATTAAAACTAAATTCTTAAAATATATTATTAATATTAATAAATTTAAAATAAGTTTAAGAAAAGTTAAAGAAGTTTTAAAATAAATATAATTTATTAAAGTTAAAAAAATATAATTCTTTTTAAGATTTATAAACTTCTATAAATAATTTATTAAAGATTATTTAAAAATTATAATATTATTTATAAAGTTAACTAAGAAGGATATAGAATATAAATAAAGTAATATAATATAATAAATATTTAATAACTTTAAATAAACTTTTATATAAATATTAATTTTTATTACTTTTAATCTTAAAAAAATAATTATTATTAAGATAAATATATTAGATTATATATTAAAAGTAGTTTTTAATTAACTAAATAAAGATAGAAAGTTATAATTAATAATATATTATTTTAGAAAGTTATAACTAATAGAATTGAATTATAAAATATATAATAAAGAGTTATTAATTATTATTAATATTTTTAGAGAATAAAGAGTTTATTTCAAAGAATCTAAATATATAATCTAAGTTTATTTAGATTATAAGAATTTAATATACTTTATAATAATTAAAGTTCTAAATAGATAATAAATATAATAAATAGAAATATTAGTTATATATAATTTTAAGATATTATATATTAAAGGAAATAAAAATATTAAAGCTAATATATTTAGTAAAAAACTAAAATATCTAGAAAATAAAATATATAAATTATATATTATATTTCGAGAAAAAGAAGATTTATTAATATTTAATATAGTTTAATTAGTTATAATAATATCACTTTATAATAACTATTTAGAGAAACAAATATAAGAGTATTATAAGAATAATTCTATTATAAAATAAATATTAAAATAATTAAATAAAGGATTTATAATTAAAAATAATATTATTTATTTTTACAAAAAGATATATATTCTCTTAATATTAGCTAAGTAATATACTTAAAAATAATATAAGTTACTAGTTTATAGATATTAAAGAATTATAAAAATATTTATAAAGATTAAAGTAAATTATTATTTCTTATAAATAAGAAAGATAGTTAAGGAAATTATTAGAAATTATAATATTTATATATAAAATAAAACTTTATAATATACTTTATATAATTAACTTAAAAGTTTAAATATACTTATTTAGTTATAAAAGTCTATTATATAAAACTTTATAATTAAATTACTATATTTAAAGAATCTAATTATAAAAGTAATATATAACTCTATTTTAATAATTATAGATTAATTAACTAAGTTTGAATATATAATTTCTTATAAGAAAAGTAATATAATAGAAGATTTAATATATATCTTCTTAAGAATAATAATTAGTATATATAGAATATTAATAGAAATAATTTCAAATTATAATAAACTCTTTATATCGAAATTCTAATAGATATTTATAATATTACTAAAAATTAAAAGAAAACTATTTATAATATTTTATTTATAAATAGATAATTAAATAGAATAATTAAATTAAATATTAGAATAATATTTATAATACTATATTAATTATAAATAAGATAATTAGATAGAATTACTACTATTTATATAATTTATATATAATACTTTGAAAGTAATAATTATAAATATAATACTAGTTTATATTAACTTTAAATTCAAATTAAAAGTATATAATATATAATTAATAAATAAAGTGAAATTAGATATAAATATTATAAAAGTAAATAAACTAAAAAAACTATATAAATAATTATTATTTAATATTAAGTTCATCTTATAATAAACTATAAATTACTATAATTCGAAATATAATATAAAACTAATATTTAAAAAGAAAGATAAAGTTTACTTTTTTAGATAAAATATTAATATAAAAAAATTAAATAATAAACTAGATTATAAGAAATTAAGATCTTTTAAAATTAATAAAGTAATTAAATTAATTAATTATAAATTAAAACTACTAATAATAATAAAAATATACTTAGTTTTTTATATTTTATTATTTAAATTAATATTATTAAAAGTATTAAATATACTTTATATCGAAATCAAACTAGTTAATTTAAATACTAAATATAATATTAAAGAAATATTAGATTATAAATATATTAAAGGATAATTATATTATTTAGTAAAATAAAAAGAATATTTATATTTAGAAAATATATAAGAACTAATTAAGAATTTAAACTACTTATAATATTTAGAGAAATTCTATTAAAAGTATTTATATCTTTTAACTAAATAGTTAATTTAAAGTTATTTATTAAAGATAATTTAAAGGAAAATAAACTAATAATAATAAAGATAGATATTTAAATAATTTATTTAATTCTTTTTTATTTTAATCTTTTCTTCTTTTCAAACTCTTTTAATATATTAATTATATATAAATTATACTATAATATTTTTCTAATCTTTTTCTTTAGTTTCTTTTATTATCTCTTTAATTATATTTAATAAATAAAAATTTTATTTAATTATTATAATACTAAATATATTTACTTTACTAGTTCTTTTTATATATATATAATAACTTTTTCTTTAACTTCTAAATAGACTTCTTCTTTTAAAATAATAGTTTATTATAATATAAAATTATTAAAAATATTATAAAAACTATTATTAATACTTTTTATATATTCTTTATAATATTTATTATTAAAGAGAATATAATACTTTAACCTTTTCGAAAAATAATAAGAATACTTTATTAATATTATTTTTCCCTTCTTCTTAGATCGATTATAAATAGTAAAACAACTTTTTATAATCTTAGATATCTTTTTAAATATAATAAAGAAAGAAGAAATAAAATATTTATTAAAGAACTAAATAAGTATTTTATACTATTATAAATAAATATTAAAATAATATTAAACTAGAAAGAAGATAGTATTATAACTTTAAATTATATAAATATTTAAAAACTTTAAGTTTAAAAAATAAAATTTATAATTATAATTATTAACTAGATATTAATATTAGTAATATCTTCTTAATAGAAATCTATTAGTAGAATTCTATAAAATAATAATTATTAAATACTTTTAATAGAATTTTAAATAAGAAAAAGAATATTTAATAAAATAAAATAAATTATTTAAACTAATTAAAAGAAAGACTATCTAAGTTATTTAGTAAATTATATAATATTCTATTAATATTATTAGTTCTATTAGAACTTAGTATAATAAAACTAATAAGATTAATAGAATAATAAAGAATGAAAATTTATATAAATAGATAGTTTTCTTATAATATATAAAGCTTTATATTTAATTTAATTAATTAAATTTAAATTACTACTTATATTTACTATTATAATTATAATCAATTTATATTATAATTATTATTAATAATAAACTTTATAATATTATTATATAACTTTATTATCACTTAATAATTAAGATTCTAACCACTTCTATATAATTTAAAAGACAAGTATTTATAATAATATTCTAGTTTTCTATTAAATATATTAATTTTAATATTTTTATTTCTTTTAATATATAATATTTTAAAGTTATATATAATTAATATTTCTATTTATTATATTTATTATCTATTTAAAATTTTAATTATTATAAAGTATATTAAATTTTTATAATTTAAATAAATTTAGATTATATATTTAAATCTTTTAAAGTAAATTCTTTATTTTTTAAAAGTATTAATAATAGTTAATAACTTTTTATTATATATTTTATAATTTAACTTTATTAACTATAACTTTTTAAAATAATATATTACTAATTATAGTTTTTTATCTTTATTTAATTAAATAAAGATTATATTTAATATATAGTTTAATATATTTATTTTAATAGTAATTAATTATTTAAAATTGAAAGTAATTAGAATTAATATATATATAAAAGTTTATTTAAAGATATTAAATACTTATTATATTATATTATTCTATTTATACTTTATATTCTTTTTAATTAACTTTGTAAATAATATTATAATTTTCAAATAATTCTTAATAAATTATTTATAAAAGTTTATAAATTTTAAGAAAAATTATATTTTCTTGATTTTAATAAATTATATTTATTTTAAAATTTCTTTTACTTTCTTTAAACTTATTTTAAATTTGATAATATTAATAATATATTTTAGAAACTTAGTTTTAATAATATAAAATTTATATTTTAAAGGTTTTAATAAGATATTTATATCTTATAAAATTTAAAGTATTTTTTATATAATTTTAATATATTTTTTAAAAGTTTTAATAAAGATTAAAATATTATTAAAATAAATTATATAATAATTATTAAAATACTTTTTTAATAAATTATTAATTAGTTTTATATATATAATTAATATATTTATAAGTTTAAAAAATATTATTTAATAT
>JANGZZ010000583.1:0-10040 GCA_026225955.1 Clarireedia paspali | reverse complement strand
TAATACTTTTAAATTTAAAAGTTATATTAGAATTCGAGTTAATTAAACTAAAATAATATTACTTTAAGTTAATAAACTAATTAGTATTTAAATTAGTTTATTCCCTTTTATTATATACTAGCTATATATTACTTGTATTATTAGTATCTTAGATTATAAATCTTTAATTTAGTATAAAAAGTAAGTTAATTTTAAAGTTTAACTTCGATTATTTTAAAACTTAACTTTTTATAAAATCTTAAAAGTTTTTAAAACTAGTTTAAAGTTAATTATAAATATTAAAACTATATTAATATTCTCTAATATTTATCTTACTAGTATTAATTACTAATATATCTTTTAGTTACTTAAACTTTTAAAAAACTATTTGATTTATAAATTACTTTAAAAAGATTATTAGAAGATATAAAGTTATTAAAAGAGTTATTAAAAGAGTTATTAAAAGTTAGATCTTAGTTCTAACTTTATTTACTTTTTAAAAACTAACTAAAAATAGAGATCGAAGTTAGTATTAAAGCTAATTATCAAGCTAATATAAATTAATCAGATTAAATAATTAATATACTTATTAATTAATTTAAATAATCTAAAAAAACTATAATTCTTTAAATTCCTATTCTAAGTAATTAGTTTATTTTTAGTTTAAATTAACTACTTTTCGAAAAAGAATAAAACTAATAATTATAAAAGATTAATATCAATATTAGTATTTAATTAATATACCTTTTATACTAATAGATTATAGTTATAAAGTGAAACTAAAATAAAAGTTGAATTAGTACTTTTAGATTTAAATTAAAAGTTAATTTAAGTATATAAGTAGAATATTAGTTTAAACTAGCTAGTATATAATAAAGAGTTAGAAAAGGTTATTTAAATAATTAAATTAACTAACTAATTAACTTGGCTTAACTAAGAATATATAATCTATAATAATAATCAAGTAAAATGCCCAAAACATTAATACAAAAACGATTTTTCATCGAAAAAACGCGAATTCTTATCGAAAATCATCGGATCAAAGTCGAATACGATAAATAACTCGTCTGCGGATCGAACTAGCTAGGCCGCCTAGCTGTACAACTATCCGCCGCCGAGATATCGTCGTCGCTGTCGATTTCGTCGATTTTTACCCTATATTTTCGAAATTTTCACTGAAAAACCTCAAAAATCACAAAAACATCAAAAAATCAACAAAACAACAAAAATATCAATAAAAAGAGGCTAGCACTAAGTGCAATACGCTTCTGCGGTTCGAACTAGCCTACTTGCACCTTCCTACCACCACTACATCGTCGTCGCCGTCGATTCCGGTGATTCCGGCTACTAAGTTCACTAATTTCGTTTTATTAGGCTCAAATCACTGATTTAGCTAATATTTGACGATATTAGTGATACTAAGTGATATTAGTGAACCAGGAGGGCTATTAGGGTATCAATATACTTATTGAAGTGCTATATTGATACTTATCAACATGGCTGCCCCCTTAACCCCTAACAATAACAACAACAACTGGGATATCACCCCAACTACCTCGTTTTTAACTACCTCCGGCGCCCCAACAGTTATTAGGTCTTCCCTCCCGGTTATTAACATTATTAATAACACTATAGATATCACTACATTGCCAACCCTGCTTGCAACCCTTCGATTTAACCCTAATATCGACTTATCTAGCCTTTCCGATATTATAAGCTCGGACCCCCTAGCTGGACCTACTATGAACGCTACAACTGGCCCTGGCAGTATCCCACTCCGCCTACCAAAACGCACTAACCCCTTTTCAGCGGAACGGATCAATAAAAATCCGAAAATCACTACTAGCCAATCAGTTAACCCGGAACCTGCTCAACTGCTTATCTTCGAAGCCCTAAACCTTTTAATTAAAGCTAGTACTTTAGCTTCTTCCCGGGAACAACAAGGCAAAATACTGGACCTTATCGAAGTGTTTAGAGACTATACTGTATCGGGAAAGGTCAAAAAAGTCACCGACCAATTAGCTTCTCAACTCAACAACCTCGAACACGTGACCCGGAAGGTAGAAAACCAGGCTAAAGCCCCGAAACCGCAAAAACAGCCCCCGGTGACCCTCCCGGTGACCCTCCTGGTGACCTCGGCGCTCCCGGTGACCCTTCCACTAAAAATCACTAAAATAGCTCAAAATCCGGTCTGGGCTTCCTTCGCCAACATCGCTGTATCAGGTGACCCAAAGTCAGGTGACTGGACCACAGTTACAGCCAAACCCAAAGCGGCTAAGCCTAAAGTTAAGCCCTCAAATCGACTTATCTTGGTGCGTGACGCTATATCACACCGTGACACCTTCTCGGCTTTAGCTACTCGCAACGCTATTAATAAGGCTTTTGAGGCTAAGGGAGTTAAGGGGCCGGTCGTCTCGGCTATTACTAGCGTGTCTAATAAGAAGAACCTAGTACTAACCACAACCCCCCTTTATACAACCAACTTTTTAATTGAGAAAATTGATATTTGGAAAAACCTTCTCAATTTTAAAAGTATCTAAAAGGATAAGCTATAGTTTAAAGTAGTATTACATGGGATCCTTACAGCTGACTTCAATACCCCGGAAGGCATAGAACTAGTACTAGAAGAGATTAAAACCTTTAATAGCTCTCTGAACTTCAAACCAATTAGAACCCTCTATTAGCTCTCTTCCGAAGCTAACCGGGCTGCCAAAAGAGCTGGCTCAGTAGTAGTCTCTTTTAAGACTATTAAGGAAGTCGAGAGATATATAAGGAACCGAGTTTATATCGCCGGAATCTTAGTTAAAGCTGAGAAACTACTAAGTGTTGTAAAATCGACTTAATATATTTACTGCCAGGGTTTTGGGCATATGACCCAGTTTTGCCGATGCTAGCCTAAGTGTGGTCTATACTCGGAACCTTACTCAACTTCGCAGTACACTTATAGCGTCTATAACGCCCGCGGGAAGCCCTGTTCGTATTTAGCTTTAAAGTGTACTAACTGCTCCCAATCTTATGCTAGCGATTCGAAATCGTATAAGGTGTATAAGGCTACTAAAAGGGTTAGTTTTAGTCTATGAATAGCCAGGATATCCGGGTATTACAAGTGAATCTCAATAAAAGTTTACCGGGGACTGAATCAGTTCTCAAGTTAACTATTAAATTAAAAATCGATTTATTAATAGTCCAGGAACCCTGGATTATAGCCGAGGACCAAAACTGGCTAAATAGTCGATCTATAGCTTATACTAGCTTCAATCAACTCCTAGTACTGTACTAGAGCTTCAAACCTCGAACTCTGATATATACTTTAAAAGTTCTGACTACTAGTGTTACGCTAGTGCCTAATAACTCGGATTCAGACTTATTAGTGATACAGCTAGGCTCAGGTATCAATACACTCGAAATAGTCAACGTCTACAATGAGACTAGCTAAACTGAAGGCGATTTGAGAAAAATAGTCGAAAGAAACTTACTTTTAAGAGCTATTGCGACTAATTCGCTTATTTTAGGGGACTTTAATACGCACCACCCTTGGTGGGACCCAGAGTCACCTGATACCCAAAAAGGGGCCCGATTAGTTAGCTGGATCGAGGATAATAATCTAGAGTTACTTAATAATCCAGGGACTAAAACCTTCTTTCACGGAGTCAGCTCTTCAGTCTTAGACCTTACTCTTGCTACTTCAGGGGTAGCGAGGTATATTGATGACTAGCAAGTACTAGACGACCTAGGTTCAGATTATTTACCAATCTTTTTTACAATTAAAAACCTGAGCTTAAATCAAAGCTACTTAAATCTCCTTTAGCTCTTTGATACTAAGAAGGCTAATTGGGATCTATTTAAGGCTAGTTTGGTCGATTTAGCTAATAAGAGCCTAGTTCTCAATCAATAACCCTTTGAACTAGCTAGAACCGGGTTAACTTTTGAAGTATCGATAATCGACTTTTTAAAAGCTATTAGCTCCGAGCTAGTACGACTAATTGGGCTAGCGTCGAAGATAGCGATTCCGAAAATTAAGCCAAAGCTATAAGCTAAACCCTAGTAGACCCTTGAGCTTAAAACCCTTCGAAAATCAATGTTAAGAGCTTAAAGAGAAGATAGTTAAAGTCAAAGTTACTCCTTAGCTCGGAACTAATACTTTTCGGCTATTAAATATACTAAACGGAGTTACTAGAATACCTTCTTAGAGACTAAGGACTCGAAGGCTATTTTCAAAGTATTTAGCTATATTAAAAGCTATCAAAGTCGGATATTACTCTTAATTTCCAACCAATTAACTTTCGAAGGAAAAGCGAGTATTTTAAGGTCTACTTTGTTCTCCTAGCCCTCAATATCGACTAGCCCCTCTTGGGATACTTATAAAGTCGACCCCTGGCCAGAACTAGCAGCTAGTGAGCTTGAGAGAGTTTGTTCAACTAAAATCAAAGGAAAAACCCTGGGGCCTGACGGAATAAGCCAGGAAATCATTAATAAAGCTTATTCAGCTATTCCTGACTTATTTTATAAGGTCTATAGCCTACTTCTCAATTTTGGCTACTACCCGACCTGCTAGCGACAAGCAACCAGCGCGATACTCAAAAAGCTAAAAAAGCTTGATTATTCGGCTCCAAAAGCTTATAAGGTTATCTTACTATTTAATTGCCTTGGGAAGGTTAGTGAGAGGATATTAGTAAAGAGATTAGGCTATTTAGCCGAGACTACTAGCTTGCTACATAGCTCTCAAATTGGGAGTCGACTTAAAAAGTCCGCGGTCGATACCGGGTTATTATTAGCGATTAAAATCGAACAAGATTATATAGCTAATCTCAAAATATCGGTCTTATTCCTAGATATCAAAGGGGCCTTCGATTATATATTTAAAAACTAGTTACTAACGATTTTAAAAGAGTTTAAACTACTACTTAGTTTAATTAGCTGGGTTAGTTACTTCCTGGAAACCCGGCAGCTCCAGCTAGCTTTTGACAACCAAATTGAGCCTTTCTAGCCTATCAATACTAGTATCCCCCAGGGTAGCCTAATTAGTCCGATTTTATTCTTGATTTATATTCAAGACCTCTTTCCAACTATTAGCTGCTTAGTCTAGTCTTATATAGACGATATCGTGCTAGTAGCTAGTTCGACTAGCTTTAAAAAGAATTGTTAAACTCTAGAAAGAGAGGTTAATAAGCTATATTCCCTTGGAACAGTTAATAGTATTGATTTTGACCTTGAGAAAACCAAGCTAATCTACTTCTTTTCCAGCGACTTAGAGGCCTATTCGGTTAAATTACTGAATCAGTAAGTTATATACCCCTCCAAGCTAGTAAGATGGCTAGGAATTTGGTTCGATAATACTCTTAAATTTAAAAGTCACGTTGGAATTCGAGTTAGTCAAGCTAAAACAATGCTACTTTAGGTTAGCCAGCTAGCTAGTACTTAAACCGGTTTATCCCCCTTTGCTATATACTAGCTATATATCATTTGCGTTACTAGCGTCTTAGACTACGGCTCCCCAATTTAGTATAAGGAACAAGCTAATTTTAAAGCTCAACTTCGACTACTTCAAAACCTAGCTCTCCGTAAAATCCTAGGGGTTTTTAAGACTAGTCTAGGTTTAGCTATAGATACTGAGGCTGCTTTAATATCCCCTGATATCCGACTTGCTAGCGCTAATCGCTAATACGCCTTCTAGTTGCTTAAACTCTCAAAAAACTATCTAATTTATAAGCTACTCTGGGAGGGTCACCGGGAGTTACAGGGTTACCGGGAGCTGGGTCACTGGGAGCTGTAGGGTCACCGGGAGGGTCACCGGGAACTAGAACTTAATTCCAGCCCTATTTACCTTCCAAGGGTTGGCCGGAAGCGGGGATCGAAGCCAGCGCCGAAGCTAGCTACTAGGTTAATACAAATCGACCGGATTAGGCGATCAATACACTCGCTAGTCAATCTGGATAGTCTGGAAAAGCTACAGCTCTTCAGATTCCCACTTTAAGCAACTAGCTTATTTTCAGTCCAAATCAGCTGCTTTTCGAAGGAGGAGGAGGCTAACGATCATAGGGGGCTAGTATCAATGCTAGCGCCTAATCAATACACCTTTTATACCGACAGACTACAGCTACAAGCTGGAACTGGAATAGGGATTAGATTAATACTTTTAAACTCAAATCAAGAGCTAATCTGGGTGTATAAATGGAATATCGGCCCAAACCAGCTAGTGTACAATGGAGAGCTAGAAGGGGTCACCTAGGTAGTCGAATTAGCTAGCTAGCTAGCCTGGCTAGACCAAGAATACACGGTTTACAACGACAACTAAGCTGGATTACTACGGCTAAAATCACTAAGCGATAATCCGGGCTAAGAACAATTAATAAGAGTATCTGATGCTAGTAGCCAAATAGTCAATAAAGGCGCTAGTATCAAATTAACTTGGGTCCCAAGGTACTACGAAGTCGAAAGGAACGAATTAGTCGATAAACTAGCGAAAGAAGCTACTAGTCTGGAACCGGATACTTATATGACTAGCTTCGCCTATTTAGGTACCCAGGTCAAAGCTATTAAGACCCAGGAATGGGAACTAGCCCTGGAAAAAGCGACTAAATCGAGACTAGTTACAGGGGCTAACTACACCTCAATTTATAAGCTAGCTCCTCGCAGTAAAATCTCGATCCCCCTTGATACTAAGCGGGCCACTGCTAGCGCGTTTTACCAGCTTAAATTAGGCTATAGCTACATTAAAGCTTATTTACATCGATTAGGCCTAGCCAGCAACAACAAATATAAGTGCGGCAAAAAGGAGATACTGGAACACCTTCTTCTTAGCTGCCGGCTACTTGCTAGCGCCCGCCTGAAGCTAAAGGATAAGCTTAATACACACTACCTCAGCCTACCACTATTACTCGACACTAAACCCGGAATCAAAGCTAGCCTGGAATTTATCCAAGAAACCGGTATTTGCACACAAAGGTATCACCTGACCCGGTCAGCTGACTCTTAATAAATTGGACTTATTTATAAATTATTATTATTAAGTCTCAAACTAGCCTAATACCGGATATTAGCACTAATATCACTAATATTCAGCATTTAGGCTGGTTTGAGCTTAATTCTCTTCACTAATATTCGGGGCGTTTTTGGATTATTTTGAGGCCATTTTTACTGTTATTTCCTTAAAATTAGGGCTAGACCCTCAATATCTCTTTATATATATAACATTGCATGTATTTAGACTTATATACACCTAGCTGCTAGCGGCATATCCGCTAGCCGACCTACTATAGTCTCAGATTTACACAGGTCGTTAAAATGAATAAAAAAAAAAAAAAAAAAAATCAAGTAAAATTATAATATTTAAAATTACTAAATAATAACTTTAATTAAAAACAATTAATAAAGATATTTAATATTAATAGTTAAATAGTTAATAAAAGTATTAATATCAAATTAGTTTAAATTCTAAAATATTATAAAGTTGAAAAGAACAAATTAGTTAATAAATTAATAAAAGAAGTTATTAATCTAGAACTAGATATATATATAACTAGTTTTATCTATTTAGATATCTAGATTAAAGTTATTAAGATTTAAGAATAAGAACTAATTTTAGAAAAAACAATTAAAATAATTAAATCGAGAATAGTTAAGAAATCTAAAGCTAATTATACTTTAACTTATAAATTAGTTTTTTAAAATAAAATCTTGATCCCTTTTAATATTAAGTAAACTACTATTAGTATATTTTATTAGTTAAAGTTAGATTATAATTATATTAAAGTTTATTTATATCAACTAAGTCTAACTAGTAATAATAAATATAAGTATAATAAAAAGGAGATATTAGAATATTTCCTACTTAGTTATAAACTACTTGTTAATGTTTATTAGAAGTTAAAAGATAAATTTAATATATACTATTTTAGTTTATCTCTATTACTTAATATAAAACTTGGAATTAAAGCTAACTTAGATTTTATTTAAAAAACTAGTATCTATATATAAAGGTATTATTTAACTTAGTTAACTTTTTTTTTTTATTCATTTTAACGACCTGTGTGAGTCTGAGACTATAGTAGGTCGGCTAGCGGATATGCCGCTAGCAGCTAGGTGTATATAGGTCTAAATATATGCAATGTTATATATATAAAGAGATACTGAGGGTCTAGCCCTAAAAAACTTAGTTAACTGACTTTTAATAAATTAAACTTATTTATAAAATATTATTATTAAGTCTTAAACTAGTTTAATACTAAATATTAATACTAATATTATTAATATTTAGTATTTAAACTAATTTAAGTTTAATTCTTTTTACTAATATTTAAAGTATTTTAAAGTGTTTTTAATTTATTTTAATTATTATTTTTTTAAAATCAAGATTAGACCTTTAATATCTCTTTGTTATATATAATATTATATATATTTAAACTTATATATACTTAGCTGCTAACAACTTATCTACTAGTTAACTTATTATAGTTTTAAACTTATATAGGTTATTAAAAAAAAAAAAAAAAAACTTTTATTAAGATTTATTTATAATATCTAGATATTCTAACTATTTATAAATTAAAACTAACTCTTTTAATAACTTTATATACTTTATATAATTTCGAGTTACTAATATAAGATTAAAAGTAATTAATATATTTTAAAGCTAAATATAAATAAGGCTTTTTATAAATATTATAAATATTATAAGTATATTAGAAAGTTAAATAAAGTTCTAAATATAAATTATATTTAGTTTAATAATAGTAAAACTAAGTTATATATTTAAAATCTTAGTATTTTAAATATTAAATCGACTTTATAATACTTAATAGTTTCTTAACTTTAACTAATATTCTAATAATATAAACTTAGTTTCTTATATATCTCTTAATTTCTTTAATAGTTTTAAAAGAGATTATTATTAAATTAACTCTTTTAATAACTTAATTAACTTTGGAAAAAAGTTAATAAAGTATTCTAATTAGTTTAAAGTTTAAAAAGTTATTAAAGATTTTAATCTCTTTTAATACTAATTTTATATTTTCTAAAATATTAAAATTAACTATAAAGATTCTATATAATATTATTTTAAACTATAGTTTATCTTTTTAAATACTTTTAAAATTAAGAAGGTTTTTTTAAATATTAATCTTTTTAATTAGAAAGTTAGTTATATAAAATAAAATTATAATTAATATTAAGTTCTTTTTATTAAATATATTAGTAATAATTAAAACAACTAGTCTTTTAACTCTTTTAACTTTAAAAGCCTTATTAATAATATTATAAATAATTAGAACTAAGAAGATATTATAATATAATATAATATTATATATTAGAATAAATTAATTTAAAAGTTTAATTTTATATTTAGTTACTTTAAGTTTAATTTAAATAATAGTCTAGTTATTTAACTTTAGATTATTTAATATTATAATATTAATAAAGAAAGTTTAAATTGGATTTTAAACTATTTTAATAATTTTTAATAAGAAGATTATTAGAAATATTAAAGTTATTAAAAGAGTTACTAAAAAAGTTATTAAAGGTTTTTATA
Organism: Clarireedia paspali; assembly: GCA_026225955.1. Lineage (NCBI taxonomy): Eukaryota > Fungi > Ascomycota > Leotiomycetes > Helotiales > Rutstroemiaceae > Clarireedia > Clarireedia paspali. Next base: position 535 of record JANGZZ010000583.1, on the reverse strand, counting down.
TTTTCAAAACTTTAGTTTATATTTCTATTTTCTAAATTATATATTCGAGATTATTAAATTAGGAAATTAATTAGTTAATAACTTTTTTAACCTTTCTAGATCTAATATAGTTTTTAAATATTTCAATAAAATCTAGTATTTTACTTTATTATTTTTAAGAAGTTAAAAAGCTAACTTTAATTAAAAGATTTAAAACTTTAAAAATAAATAATTAGATAGATTCTAAGTTAATTAATTAGAACTTTTATTATAAGTTTAGTAAAAGAGTTTAAATTTATAATATCAAAAAAACTAAATAAATCGATATTAGAGTTGAATTAAAGAGTTATAGATAAAGTTAATAATATAATAATATTTATAGTATTATTAATAGTATTAATAACTAGAGAAGATAATCTAGTAACTATTAAAATACTAAAAGTAATTAAAAAGAAAGTTATAAAAATAATATTTTAATTATTATTATTTAAAGTAGAAAGAACTTTTATATTAATAAATATTAATATAATATTTTAATAAATATATTAATACTCTA
>JANGZZ010000582.1:0-10042 GCA_026225955.1 Clarireedia paspali | reverse complement strand
TAAAAGAAGATTTATTCTATTAAATAATAATATAAATATTATTATTATTATTATTTTTATCTTTATTTTTACTCTTTTACTCTCTATTTACAATTCTTACTTTCACTTTTAATCTTTTTATAATTTCCCTTTATTTTTACTTTTATTAACTAATTCTATTTAATAATATATCTTCTTTTTAAGATATTAAATATAAAGTATTTAAAAAGAGTATTAAGATATTATATTAAAATCAAGGCTTTATATCTAATATAATTCACTTTTTAAAATATAGTTATTTTAAAGATTTAAAGAATATTAATAATAATTTAAAAGTTTAGTTTATTAATAATACTTATATAAATTCTAATATTAATATAGAATATAAAGATAAAAGAAAAAATAAAATAATAAATTCTTTATTTTTTTAATTTTAATATTAAGGCTTTACTTTATCTTTAATAAATAATAACTTAGTTATATTAACTATATTAATTTTAGAATTATAAATATAAACTAAAACTTAATAAAAATAATTAAGATTATAATAAGAATAAATTATTAAACTAATTTCTATTTATATCTCTCTTAGTATTACTTTTAATATTATTATTACTCTCTCTTTAGTATCTTTCTAATAAATATAATTTATAAAAGATTAACTAATCTTTTTTATTAAATAATTAAAGTCTATTATTAAGTTAAAAGTTTTTAATAAATAATTATTTTATAAAACAACTAAGTTATTTCTAAAAGAGATATTTAAATAATATAGTTTTAAATATAACTTAATAACTTTATATATTTATTTCCAAGTAATTAGTAATATATATAACTCTTTTATTTATATATATCTAATTTATAACTCTTTTTTATTTAATATTAATTTAATTTAACTCTCTCAAGTTATTAATCTTATTAATAAATTTAATAATAGTTTTAATATCTTTTTATCTTTTTAAAAATATATAGTTTTTAATAAACTAACTATATATATTTACTTTAATAAATATTAAACTTATAAATATATAAATAATTAAACTAAAAGTATTACTTTTAATTATTTTAAATAATTATTTTTATAAAAGCTACTTTTATTTATAGAATAATTAGTTAAAAAACTATATTTACTTTTTTATAATAATTTAGAGTTTACTTTTATTAAGAATAAATATTATATATTATTTATAACTACTTTAAAACTATTATCTTTATTTAAAAAGTTTTATTATTAACTCTATATTTTAACTTCTATTAGTTTAATTTTAAAAGAGATAATCTATAAAAATCTTTCTTATAAGTTTACTAAATATTATTAGAATCAGATTAAAAATATCTAATATTAGATTATAACTTTATAAAAATTAGTTTGATATTTAAATTTTTTAAAATAATAAAATAATATTAAAAAGTTATTAATATCTCTTTAACTTATTTATATTATTATAATATTTACTTCTATATATTATTTTATTAATACTTTAATTAAAGTTAATAAAGAAATTATTATTAATCAAATTAATTATTTTTTATTAAATTATAGAATTAATTTTAATTATCTTATTTTATTAATATTAATTAATTTTATTATTAATAAAATACTTTTTTACTTTATATTAAAAAATATTATATTTATTTTTTAAAGTAAATTAAAAGATAATTTTCTTTTTAAAAGTACTTTTAATTATTCTTATAATATTACTTTTTATTATATTAATACTATTAATATTAACTCTTTTAATTAAAAAGAGAAATACTTTAATATTATAAATAAATAAAAGTAAGAAAATAAATATAAAGTTAAAGTTATTATTATTATTTATATAATTAATAATTAAATAAAAGATTATATTTAATTAAAAACTCTTTATTAAATAAAATAAAAGATATAAGATATTTAGATTTAATTAAATTATTAAATAGAAAGTATATAATATTCCTTTATATATTAATAAGAAATTAATATTTATTTTAAATTAAAACTTTTATTAACTTTAAAATAAATAACTTTACTTTTATTAATATTATATTCTTTAAAATATTTAACTCTATTTAGAAGATTATAATAAAAAGATTAAAAATATCTTTACTAGTTAAAAGATATAATAATAAAAGAGATTAAGAAATCTCTTATTATATTTATTTAAATCTATTTATTAATAATCAATTTTAGACTTATATCTCTTTTTTAATTATTTATTTAATATATTCTATAATCTTTAAAAAAATATAATTATTCGAAAATCAAATCTTTTTAGATTATAAATAATACTAATTATATTAGTTTATAAATTTACCTTCTAGTTAAATATACTTTTGATTTATAATATATATTTATACTAACTTTAATTCTTATATAATTAATTATAAATATTAATAAGATATAAACTAGTAAGATTATAAATTAAAAGAATATTAAAAATAATAAACTAATATTAATTATTTAAATAACTAAATAGTTACTTTAGTAATTATAATAGTAATATTATAATATATTAATATAAAAGAAATTTTATATTACTTAATAATTTAAAAAATAGAATTAATTTTTATTATAATTACTTTATTAATTTTAAAATTATCTAAACTTTATAAAATATTTTTAAAAGATTAAATTTATATATTTAAAATAATAGAGATTACTTTTAAAAATAAATAATTAGTATAATCTTTAATTATTATTAAAAAGTTTAAACCTTTTTAGAAGTTTTAAATAAATTATTTAAAAAAGATTATTAATTTATATATAATTTTTAAAGTTACTTTATATATACTCTATTATTAAGATAATTAATATAAATTAAATATTATCTTGATTTATAAGATTAATTAACTATTTAAAAAGTAATAAACTAATTAAGAAAATAAATAAATTACTTTTTTATTATTTAAATAATTATATTCTATCTTTTAATTCTAGTTAATTATTATAGTTTTCTTATTTAAAATCGATATTAAATTTTTAATTCTTAATAAATATTAAGAATTCTCAACTATATTCTTTAAATCTAAGTTAAATATTTTACTATTTTATTAATTTTATAATTATAAGATTATTTTAAAAGAAGATATAAAAAATAAACTTTATTATAACTTATTATATAAAATATCGATTAAAAAGCTAAAAACTATTAAAGAATATTTTATTAAGAATCTAATAAAAGGATTTATTAAATTAAATTAAATTTTATTTATTATTTTAATCTTTTTTATTAAGAAGCTAAATAAATTATTATATTTCTATATTAACTTTTAAATATTTAATATACTTATTTATAAAGATTATTATCTTCTATTATTTATTAATAAGACTTTTATTTATATCTTTTATATAAAAATCTTTATTAAACTAGATATTAAATAAATATTTTATTATATTAAAATAAACTTAGTTTTAAAAGAGTATATAATATTTTATATATATTATAAAGTTTATAAATATAAAGTTATACTTTTCGAATTAATTAATAACTTTATTATATATTAATATTATATAAATAATATTCTTTTTAATTATTTAGATATTTTTTATATTATATACTTTGATAATATCTTAATCTATTTTAAAGATATATTTAAATATAAAGTTTATATTAAACTAGTTTTATAATATCTTTAAAATACTAGATTATAAACTAATCTTAAGAAATATAAATTTAATATTATTTATATTAAATATTTAAGATTTATTATCTCGATTAATAATATAAAAGTAAATTTTAAAAAGATTATTATAATATAATAATAAGTTTATCTTTTAATAATAAAAGATATATAATTATTTCTTAAATTTTATAATTTTTATAAATATTTTATTTATAATTTTAATATTATAACTAAACTACTTATTAATTTAATTAAAATTAATATTTTATTTCATTTTAATAAAGATTACTAATTAACTTTCAATATATTTAAATATATATTAATAAATATATTACTTTTTTAATATTATAATAAATATACTTTTATAAAAATATAATAATAACTAACTCTTTATAATACTTTTCTTAAAGATAATATAACTAATTAAGTTAAATTATAAAATATATAATAAAGAAATATTTATAATTATTAAATTATTTAATAATTAATAAACTAAGTTTATATTAACTTTATATTAAATCTATATTTATATAGATTATAAAATATTAAAATACTTTATAATTATTAAATCTTTAAATATATAATAAACTTAATAAACTAAACTCTTTATAAATTATAACTTCTTGATTATATACTATTTAGAAAAAGATAATCTTTTTATAAATATATTAACTTATAGATTTAATAAACTATTTTATAAAATAAATAAAAGAAAGAAAATAAACTATAATAACTTCTATATAATAGTTAAATTAATTTAAAGATTATTAATAAACTATTAATTGATATTATTATATTTAATACTTTTAATTCTCTATTATCTTTAACTTTCTTTATTAATTATTTCTTTAAAGCTAATTATAACTTAAAGAGTTTATAAAGTTTAAAAGTTTAAATTATTTATAATAATCTTTATTTAACTTTTAAAAGTAATCTTCTTTTATATAATAATTATTTTATTATTCTTAATATTTAAAATCTCTATATATTATTTATATATAAAGTATATAATTCTATATTAATTATATATTCTAGTATTAAGAAGATTACTCTTTTATTTACTAAATTCTATTACTAATATAGATTAATTACTTTAATATATATATATATCTATAACTATTATATTTATTATAAAAGTTTAATTCTTTATAATAAGATATTAAAATTACTTTATTCTTTATTAATCGCTATATATATATAAGAATATATTATAATAGATTATTATAACTTTAATAAAAATAAATATAATTTTAATAATATCTTAATTATTATTAATTATTTTAATAAGTAAATAATTATTATTCTATATTATAAAATAATTAATATTTGAAAACAAACTTAATTATACTTTTAATATATCTATTAATATTATAGTCTATTTATAATAATATTCTTTAATTATAGTTTATAGTTTATATCTATTTTCTAAAAAGAGTTTAATAATATTTTAAGAATTTAAATTAAGTTTTTAACTACTAACTATTTATAAATAAATAATTAAACTAAGATTTATAATTAGTATTTATAAAAGAGACTTTAACTTTTTATTAATTATTATTAAAATAATTAGTTTAAATTCCTATTAATAATAAATTATATTTAATTAATTCTACTTTATATATCTTTAAATAATATAAGTTTATTCAAAGTATTATATAATTGAGAATTATAATATATATAGATTTAAAAAGAAACTAATATATTATAATTTATAAATAACTTTAATATTACTAATATATATATATATATTTAAAAGAATCTATAAGCTTTAAAATATATTTATTAAATAATTAAGAAAGCTTAAAAGTATATAGTTTAAATTATAAATATATTATATTACTTTATCAACTTTAATATTAATAATTATATTTAATTAGATATAAGATATTTATTTATTTAATAATCTTTTAAGAAGCTTGATTTTCTAATAAATAAATATTTTAAGATCTTTATAAAAGTTAATTACTCTTTTAAATTTAAATTATTTAAAATAATAAAGATATACTTTATATTCTCTACTAATAAATTAAAGAGAGTTTTAAATAATCTACTTCTTAGATAAATAAATAACTTTTTACTATTTATTAATATTATTAATAAAAAGAAATAGAAAATAAAGAAGATTCTTATTTATTATAAATAATATTAATCTCTAGAATATTATATATAATAGTTTAATTATAATATTAATTTAATATAATATAAAATATTTAACTTTAAAATAATATTATATTTATTTAATATATTCTACTTAGAAAACCTTTTTTTATTTAACCTTTTAATATTTCTTTTAAAGTAGTTATAACTATATTAAATAGAAAAAAATAATTATAAGTATTTTAAAAGTAATTATCTTATAATATTAATATAAAAGTGATAATTCTTTAAATAATTAGATATATAATTATAAAAGAATATATAATAGTTTTAACTTATTTATTATATTTATTTAAATTTATTATATTTAATTAATATTCTTATATTTATTAATTATTCTTATTAATAATAATTAATATAACGAAACTATTAATTTAGAATATTAAATAACTTTAAAATTAATAATTAAAGAATTAAAAGGATTATAAAAATCTAAAGGTTTATATATAAAGAGTTATTATATAGAATAAGTAATTAAGTTATATATATATTAATATATATATATAGTTTAGTTCCTAGATCTAATCTATATATAATTAACTTATATAATATTATAATAATTCGATCTAAATTATTATATTATCTCTTCTTTCTAAAAAACTTACTTTTAAATATTCTTATAATTTATTTAATATTATAATTATATACTTTTAAAGCTATTTCCTTTTAAATAAATATATAAATAAATATTTATATCTTTTCTATTATAAAGTTTAAAAAGTACTTTTTATTAATTATAATTATTAGATAATCTCTTTTAATATAATTATAATTATCTTCTTTAGACTTTTATAAATATAGTTATTCTAAAAATAATATTAAAAGATTAAATACTTTTAGATTAATATAATAGAAGTTATAAAAAAGTATTAAAGATATTTTAAAATTTAATACTTTATATTATACTTAATCTATATTATAGTTTCTTTATTAAATATAATATTTTAATAACTTTTATTTTAAATAATAAGCTAATATTTATTTTATTTTATATTTATTTATTCTTATTATATTAATTAATAAAAGTAATTTATTATATTAACTTAATAATAAATTATTAGTTATTTTCCTTAACTTATTAACTAAGAATATATTATAAATATATATAATACTAAGAAGATTTAAATAATAAAAGTAATTAATTTATTTTAAAATTTTAAAATATCTATTTATTAAATAATTTAACTTCTTTAAAAGTTATTAAATAAATAAATACTATATATTTAATTAAATATAATTATTAACTTAGAAATCTTTTAATTAATAATATTTATTAATTTAATAAATTATATATTTTTAAATAATTTAAATAATTAAATAAATATATTCTAATACTTTATAATTATAATAAATATAAATATATATATTCTAGATATTAAAGTTATTAATAAATAAGTGTTTAATTTACTTTTAATTTTATATAGTTTTAAAAGTATATTTATAAAGTATTTTAAAAGAAAATAAATTATTAAAAGAAGAGTATAATAATATTAATTATATATAATCTATTATAAATAAGAATTTAGACTAATTATTTTAATAATAGTTTATAAAAGATTATAATTATTTTTATAAATACTAATTATAAATTTCTATCTATTTATTAGTTTAGAGATAATTTATTATTAATAACTTGATTTTAGTTTTTAAAATATTATTAAACTTTATTTAAAATAAAGATATAAATTATAGATTATAATTAGAAAATATAATAGTTAATAGATTATAATATTAATAAATATATATAATATATAATTTAGTTTATTTCTAAATTATTATAATCTTATAATATAAAATTATAATTATTTATTTAAATAAAGAATTAATAATTATAAATATATTATTATATTTATATTTATTTTTATTAAAATTATAATAATCTATAATAATATATTTTTATATATATATAGAAATTAATAATAAATATAATAAATTAAAGATTTTATCTTTTAAAATAGAATTATAATAATATATATAATAATTCTAAATATAAATTATAATATTATTCTTTATTAAATATTAGTAATAATACTCTTTAAATAATATATAAGTCTTTTATATATTTAAGTAAATTATAATAACTAAGTTATATACTTTATAAATTAAAAGAGTTTTTAAATATTTAATATCTAATATTATAAAATAACTTTTATATAATAATAAATCTTCTTTAATTTTTAGTTTTAATATAAAATCTAATTTATAATAACTAAATATAATTTTTAAAGTATTAAGAGATTTATATCTTTAATTAGTTTATAAAACTTATAAAACTAGATTTATTAAATTTATTAAAAATAATATTATATTAACTTTTTATATAGAAAAGTTAAAGTAAAAATATAATTAAAAAATTATAATTTAAAAGTCTAATTGAACTTTTTTAAATAGTTATTATATATATTATTCTTTCTTTAACTTATTTTAAAAGTTTATTTTATTAATTTTATAAATTAATATATTAACTAAAAGATTATCTTTATTTAGTTAATATATAATAAAGAAATAATAATTAATTAAAAGTTTAGTCTATTAAGTTTATTAAATATTAAAAGCTTTAGTTATTATAAAATATTCTAATACTTTATAATTAGTATAAACTCGGATCTAATATAAAGTATTAATCAATTCTATATATTAATATAAAAACAACTTTATAATTATAAATATTTCTTTATTATAAACTTTATAATTAAATTTAATTAGTTATATTATCTTTAAAAAATAAATTATTAAAAGCTAATTATTATTATATTTCTATAATAATATATTAATGATAACTCTATTAAAGATATTAATTTCAAGTATATAAAAGAGATTATAATTATAATATTATAAAAGTAATATAAAAGTAAAAACTTTTTTAAAAATATCAAATAATTACTAGTAATTAGTATTAAAATCGAATTAGATTAAAGCCTTAATTAGGTTAATTAGTAATTTAATAATAATATTAAAGTTATAAATAAAGTATTTATAAAAGTTATAAAAGTTTAAAAATAATTAAATATTTTTAAATATAATTAAATATATCTATTTTTAAATTATAACTACTTTTTTAAAATCTACTTTAATATTATTAATTGATATTATAAAGTTAAGATACTTTATATATTTAATATCAAACTTATATTTCTTAAAATCAATTTATAAACTTATATCTTTAAATCTTTAAAGTATTTAGATAATATAAACTATATAATTTAACTTATTTTCAAAATAAATAAAGATATTATTAAGATAAATAATATAAAAAATATCAAGAAAATTAAATAATATATTATTTATATAATACTAATATATTATTAAACTATTAGTTAATCTAAAAGATATAACTTTATATTTATATATATTATATTAAATATAAAAGATAATATATTCTTTAGAAGTTAAATTTATATAAATATAATAGAATATTTAATAAATATCTAATTTAGTAAAGATTTTAATTTTTAAAAGTTTAGTTAAAGTTTTATTAATAAATAATAATAAATATTAGTCTTTATAAATAAAGGTATTTAAAGCTTAGAAATTAATATATAAATAAAGAAAATTATTAAATTTCTTTATAAATAAAATAGAAGTTATAAAAAAAGTTTAATTTAATTTAATAAAGCCTTTTAATAAATTATTTATAATATATTCTTTAATTACTTCTAATTCTTTTAATAATATTTTATAAAGTAAATTATATTTAAAAGCTTTTTTTTTATTATTCTTTAATTAGATTTTATAGTTATATAGATAATAAAAAAGTAAAATATTAAACTTTACTTTAGAAAATATATAAATATAAATAGTATATTTAATTAATATAAATAATTCAATATTCTTAATACTTATAAAAGAATATATAATATTAATTTAATCTATTAAAGTTAATATCTTTATAATTAAATTAATTATATTTTATTTAATAGTTTATTAATTCTTTTATTAATTAATTAAAGTATTAACTTTTTATAAAATAATTATAAAAAGCTTATTATTATTATCTCTTTTATAAATATAATTTAAAGTTATAATAAATATTATATATATTTTAATTATATTTAACTTATATTTTAATTTAAGAATTTATAATAACTTTAAATACCTTTTAAATATAATATTAGATTTAAAAGTTATTAATTTAATTTACTTTAGCTCTCTTTTTATAATAATAATTATATCTTTAATATATTATTTATAAGATATAAACTTAATAATTAATATAGTTATATAGTTATTCTTTATTATATTAATTTTTTTAATAAAATAAATAAAGTAAATATTTAAAGTTTTATAATTTTTTTAATAT
>JANGZZ010000581.1:0-10052 GCA_026225955.1 Clarireedia paspali | reverse complement strand
GGGGGGGGGGGGGGGGGGGGGGGGGGGGGGGGGGGGGGGGGGGGGGGGGGGGAAACACTTACGGTTATTCGAGACGCTAGCATGAGCCTTGAGGAAAGCCTCATAAGATGCAAGATCACCAACGGGAAGTGTGGTGACATTGAGACCCGGGTACAATGCCGCGGCATTCATGAATCGTTGCAAGGCAAGAGCGTATAACTTAACATCCAAAGGGTTTGTCAGCCAAGGGCCAACGCCAGCTCCGTATTGTAAGTATCCAGTGCTGTTCAAGACAATGCTGCCACGACTAAGAAGACCCTCATTCAAATTGAACTGGCACGCGAATGTGCCGTTGACAGCAGTTGGGGTGGAACAGATAGCTTGCGCCGTCATCTGAGTCGTGCTATCGGTATCATTAACAGTGATCCATGCAGACAGTTGCCGTCCAGTACCGGTAAGAGGGCCTGCAGAGTGGTAAAAGAGGTTATCTTTATCGGCTTTATTCAGGTTGACACCGGTGAGTGCTCCTGATAGGGAGAAGAACGGCAATGCATTGGTGTCATTGTACGTCAGCATAAGGTTGGCTTGTGGATTGTCGTGAAGGTTCATGCCGACACCATCATTGATTATCCAGTCCTTCTCGGCATAAGAAGTATAATTGGAAGCGAGGGCAGTTCTCAGCACGGATTCAGGACCAATTCCGGATGCAAATAGAAGAGCTGGTGTGTTCCATACTCCGGCAGAGAGAACGACAGTTTTAGAAGTGATGGTAGTTCCGTTGACTTTGACGCCAGTGATCGTGTTTCCAGTTCTCTCCAGTGATTCAACTGTACTGTACATCTTTAGGGTAAAAGACGACAGCTTCTTGGCGTCAGGGAGGTATCCCACCAGAGGCCCTCCACGAAGTCCATCCTTTGCAGCGTAGACGTCACGACCAAAGGTATTGTATTTTGCATCCCCATTTGCGATTGTGTCCACTTCCTTCATTCCAATTCCTTTAAGAACGTCTCCCATAATATGATATACCTCGTCATGATAAAACTAAAATAACATCAGAACCAATGGATTTCAAATAAGGGTAGGAGAGCTGACCTTGTTATCAGATGACCAGTATGGAGTGGGCGGGATTCTCGCAGCTACTCTCTCAATTGCCGGCTGAAAATCATCAGATGTCCAGCCTTGGAAGCCAAAAGTAGCATCTAGATAGTGTCTTGGTGGCCAGAACTGCTGTTCAGCATTGACAGAAGTTCCACCACCTAGCATACAAGCCGCAAGCACATTTGGTAAGTCGGAACAGTAATATGAAGTGGCATTTGGCGAGCCAGGATAGTTGGAGGTGTAATAGGCCATGGAATCGTGTCTGGTAAGATTGTTACCTGGGTATTCCTCCAGGGACCATTGTGGAATTTCTCGATTCCCATCACGGTACAACATAGGTCCGCCACGCTCGAGTAGCAGAGTCTTTAGTCCGGACTCGGCGAACTTGGTAGCAGCGACTATGCCTCCAGCGCCAGCACCAACCACAATGATATCACTGGATCTAGTCAATAACGCTGAGCTTGGAAATGGATGGAGAGCATAAACCTACTAGTCAGGCTCAAGTGCATGCGCACCAACTGCGTATAAAGCAGGAAGGAAAGGAGTTAAAAGCGATAACCGCTTGAGAGTGAAACCCATGATGAACGGTATGTGTGAAGGGCAGAATTTGACACTTCATGGGAACAGTCTGGAGATCATCGGATATTTATACAAACCAGAGCTCGGGCAGCCATCTTGTGATTTGTATCTGCGCAACAGGAGTTCATGTATTCTTTGCCAATGGTCATTCGAGCAGATAAATTTTGCACCATTAAAGATACTTTTCGTAAGAATCTGGTATCCACCTGAAGGTCTTGGCATTTTCTTGTAGAGCTCGTCTTTTGCAATCACACTTACTGAAGTACGTGAAGTGATCTCTTTTGCAACATGGGAGATATAATTCCTTGCCGATAGGGACAACATTCCATGGGAAAGTGCTCTCGTTTGGGTCATCAACGACCCACCATAAGAGGATTATGGGCCTTAATCATTTTGCGCACGAACCGTGTCGCCGCCGTGCGAGCACATGAACAATGGCTCTCTTTAGAATGCAGAGGTTGTGAAGCACATCCATGTTTCCCTCACGTACTACAGTGGGAAGCTGTAAAAGCAGGAAGAAACAGTGTTCTATGTGTATACAAGCACTTTGTAGCTAGATCACAGAGCCACAATGCAAGTCCGTTTTCGCTCGTCATGGTCCAAATTTTCAAATCAAGGAACTTGCATCCACACTTGGGGGGCCGACTCCTGCACCTGGTGGGACCTTTATTTTGCCGAGAACCGAACGAGATAGGAGAGGTAAGCACTGCTGGTTTCCTTTAGATTGTGAGCGTCTTTATAATCCTGACACATGATTCCAGTATATTGCAAGTCAATTTACCACTATTAGGCTGGTGTGTTTGTACCAAATAGCACTCGACGTGCCTGAAAAGCTAAGTGGAGCACTGACCAATCTGATAATTATCACGTGAGAAACATGTGATTTTACGTACATGCAAACACAAGGGGGGTATCCCGCTAAAGTAACCGTTCGTGCCGGTTCCCGTCATTTGCCGACCCCCACTTCATCATTCGCACCTCGCGCCGAGCACTATTCACGGACCGCCGTAATCTTTTGATTTACCCTATACATTTCTATTCTACTGTATCTATTTGTTGCCGGGGCATTCAGTATCAATTGAGGCTTGGATTGAATGATAATTGGCAAATATGGTTAAGACTTTCAAAGGTTCCGAGGGTACGTATCTCTTTGCCCATCTTCCACTGTGCGAGTACATTGTGGCCGCTCCGACTGTCGGCATCCCTACAACATCTTCATTTTGTTCGAGTCTAACACTTAATTCATAGTATCCTCTCACAATACAACAGAATCCTGCTGGGTTTGCATCAATGGCACTATTTACGATGTCACCGACTTCCTCCCCAACCACCCTGGTGGATCCAAAATCGTACTCAGTCTCTCCGGCAATGTCGATGCTACGGAAGAATTCGAGATGATCCACCCGCCAGGAACACTGGAGGAGAACCTCGATCCCTCGAAAATTATTGGAAGGATTGATAAGGAGGAATTGAAGGCTGTTGTTGAGGAGAAGAAACCTGCTCCGGAAGAAGATAATGTGGAAGAAGTCGATATACAAAGTCTACTAAACCTAGACGAAATCGAACAACTGGCTACGAAAAAAGTCTCCTCAAAATGCTGGGCATATTACTACTCAGCAGCCGACGATCTCTTCTCAAAAACTTTCAATAATACCGTATATCGACAAATCCTACTGCGACCTCGAGTTTTTGTTGATTGCACAAAATGCGACTCTTCAACCACATTACTAGGTCACCAGGTCGGGCTCCCCATTTTTGTTTCCCCAGCAGCAATGGCAAGACTGGCCCATCCAGCCGGAGAGCAGGGCATTGCAAAAGGAATCAGCAATTTCGGCGCCATACAAATCGTATCCAACAATGCCAGCATGTCACCCGAACAGATCGTCGAGGGAGCCCCCGAAGGTCAAATTTTCGGCTGGCAACTATACGTGCAGAACGACCGGGCTAAAAGCGAAGCTATGCTCGCGCGCATCAATAAAATGAGCGACCGATATAAATTCATCGTTTTAACCCTAGATGCGCCTGTGCCCGGAAAACGTGAACATGACGAACGACAGAAAGACGTTGGTGCAAATCTACCCATCACCTCTGGCGTTGAGGCGAAGGAGAAGGCGAAGAGTGGGGGTGGTGTAGGGAAACAGCTGTTTATGGGCACAGCTGCTGATCTGACGTGGAAGACCACACTGCCCTGGTTGGCTAAACATACCAAGCTCCCGATTGTGCTGAAAGGTATTCAAACGCACGAAGATGCATATCTAGCCGCGCAGTACTCGTCGCAAATAAAAGCTATCATATTATCGAATCATGGCGGAAGAGCGCTGGATACAGCGCCCCCGGCTATTCATACGTTGCTGGAGATTAGGAAGTACTGTCCCGAGGTGCTAAGTAGGATCGAGGTGTGGGTGGATGGAGGGATCAAGAGAGGAACGGATGTGGTGAAGGCGTTGTGTTTGGGGGCGAGAGCGGTGGGAGTGGGTAGGGCGGCGTTATTTGGGTTGGGTGCGGGGGGTCCGGAGGGTGTGGAGAGGACTTTCGAGAGTATGTGTTTTCCTGCTCTTTATTTCACTTCCAAACCCCGTCCCTCTTTGTTTGTTCGATGTACTAATCTTCCCGTCTAGTTCTGAAATCTGAACTGGAAACTTGCATGAGACTTCTCGGCGTGGAGAGGGTTAGCGAGTTGGGTCTGAAACATGTAGGTTTTCCCTCTACCCTATAGACAACAGTCATATCGGGCGAAGATGAAGCTAATACACACCAACACAGATTAATGCTCGCGCGGTAGAAAGAGACATCTATGACGGTAGTGCGGGACTAGAGAAGCTTGGATTGTGGGTTAAGGCCAAACTCTAGAGAGATGTGAAAGAGAGCAAAGCGAAAGTGTGTGTGAATAGACAAAGATTGGATGATATGTGGTTTACGAAAGCACAGAGTAGTTAATTAAATAGATGTTCGAAAGCTGAGTTTCAGCTGAACGAACTGGAACTTGTGACGGCATATACCGATTGCACTTGAGTCGTACACGCAGTTAGCCTGAGCCGTGCACATATAGCTGCATATAGCCAGTCCGAATACCAGTTCACTAAGGGTATCGCTAAGCTTAGCCCTAGGGCCTCTGGTTCTATACAAGGCCTCTTCTTCTTCCTGTATATAAGCTTTAGTTCGGTAGTTTAATACTCTAAGGTCATTCAGCACTTTCATTAGTGGTTTCGTCACAGAACTGTATTGGGATGGATATATGGCTCGGAGAATATAATGCTATTCTATTGATATTTGTACATGATATCCATGATTCGAATGCTCTAATATTTTGAATCTGGATCATCTCCTCCATTCTGTACGAACAACCAACCCTGAGCCGGTGCGATATCATAATAAAGATGAATGAGACCGCCTCCCCCAAAAGTGTATAGAAATAAAACTGCGTAACATAATAACCTCTAACATAGCGTAATATTTACAGATCTCTCATCTTGTATGCTTCTAATGTTTGAATGATGTACACAAGTTATAGATACCAGTCATAGTTCAAATGATCGTAAGCCTCATCCCCTTTCCCTATATTCCACACCAAGAGTAAAACGCCTCCCGACATTAAAAATGTATATTCGATATCACATCCAGATTTCCACTCCACTCCGCTTTCCTTGCATTCCATGATCATCTCATTACCACACCATCACATTAAGCATACCAAAACCCATTCCCCAGCATCACCCTCATCCTCACCCTCACCATCAAAGCATACCACTAAACCCCCCAAGCCCCACTAATCTCCACCACCAAATTAATGACCGTACTAATCGACCACAAGACAATCAAACCCCACCCAATCTTCCGACTCATCACCCAATTATTCATTGGTACCGCGATCAGCAACCCCACCAGTGTAACCAGTAACGTAATCGCGCTCACCATCAACGTCCCATTAACCTCTATCTGGTACGGTTTATACTTATACTGCTTTCCCGGATTTTTAGCATGTTTATGATCCGCCTCTTTAATCGTCATATACGCGCCACTGACGCCGATGCCTAGGAGGATATTCAGCATGGGACCGCCAAAACAGGCCGAGAGGGCCATGACGGGGTAACCGAGACGGGCGACTGTGATATCGGCTACGAGATCGCCGAGGGAGTTACCGACGGCAAAGATGGTGAGGCCGAGGATAGCGTCGGAGATGTTGAGGATGATGCCGAGGGCTTTGAGGACGCCGACAACTTCGTTGGCGATGGTGGAGATCCAGGCGATGGCAACAACGAAGCCGAGGAAGCAGAGGAGGAAGCGGTATTTGGGGGGCTTCGTGTGGGTGGTGGTAAGGGCGAGGACAGCGAAAGCAAGAAGAGAGAATAGGAGGGAGTAGAGGATGAGGCGGAGGAGGTAGCTGGGGTCGTCGGGGCTGCTGTTGGCCCAGAAGATGAAGACTACGAAGAAGGGTGCTGTGAATAATTGGAGGACGACAAGCCAGCGATTCCAGTCTCCAGACGGTTCGATTTCGGGTGCAGGGGAAGAGGGATCGGTTCGTTTTGGTGGGACCATAGGGATTGGACGTGAATGAGAATGATGAGCTTCTGCTGTTACCGCTACCGCGGCAGTGCTATGGGCTTCAAAGTTGGATATTCCTGATCGAGGACGATCATGATTCTGACTAGTGCGTCGATATCGCATCCATTCTGGCTCAGCTTGCTGGCCTATCACTGGGCTATCCAAAGGTAGCAGAGGAGTTGTAGTACTTCTCGTTCTTGCACGAGACGTTTTGCGATTGGCTGCAGCTTCCGGCTCCTGAACTTCATCTTGAGTCTCAGATTCGACAACTGGTAAAGTAATCGCCAAGAGAAAGATACTAGGCGCAGAAATGATACTAATAAACTTGTCCCATTTACTCTTATCTTTCCATGTAGAAAGTGTAGGAAATAGTGTCCCAAGCAATACTTGTGGACTGGGTAAAATGCCGTATGGCCACCAGTTGATGGGCCTTTCTTGAAGTTCATGTTCGACGTCAATAGATCCAGGGGTGAGCCCGGAGTCGGGTAACAAAATACTTGGCGCTTTGGAGCTAGTCGCAGACATCATCATTGGTGAGTCAGTATAAGCAGGAAACGGTAAGATTGGCGATTGTGTCCGTGCTCGGGAACTGTCCCTTGATGAGCTTGGAATTTGCAGTCGAGGTCGCTCTGATGCTCGCGATCTTGTTGAGTCTGATGATAACCGTTTTGGCGCTAGATCTGGCGAGCGGGAGTGGGGTGAAAGCGGGGCTTGACCACTTTCGGGTGGCGCTAATCGGTCTTCGTACCATTTAGGTTCGGGAAGGAGAAAGTGCTCATCGTTTCTGTGACCACTTGAAGAAGGAGGTGGCGAAATGGAGAATGTAGGCGATGCTGGAGCAGGACTACCAGTTGGTGCTGGTACCTCTAAATGACGTGGAAAGGTAGGTGTTGCCGCGACAATCCCTATATTAGGGACATCTGCAACACTAAAGGCAGCAGGATCTGGCGCTTTGAGTGCTGTTGCAGCGTCGGCAGAAACTGCTCGACTACGAGTAATGGTTTCGAGCTTAAGGCGATCTCCAGTCTGCTCTGCACCTTCAGCGGGAGTGACAAGGACGCTGGAAGCATATTCTGAAGCAGGCGCGGATGTTGAGCTAGCGCCACTGGTTCGAGCCAGAAACGAATCTGGATCGTCCGAATATCGCCGCAAATGTATTGGGTGCGTATACGAGTCTCGTGATTTTTGTAGAGATGATAAAACGGATCGGAACTCCAGAGCACCAACCAAACTAGGACGGATTGGAGTAATCGTGTTGCGACGACTTCCCGAGGGTCGTATTACACGCATATTACTGGCGAATTCGAGTGCAGCATGCCTCTCCCCATCGTCGTCACTGTCATTTCCGTCATGCTGTCTGGGATCCGGACTCTGGCCACGTTCCAACGCTGCGAAATCTTCACGGTCCCCGTGACCTCTTTGTCCAGCAGGCGCATCTTCATCTGCGCCATCTTCTTCTGTGATTTCCAATTCCTCATTTGTCATAACCAAATATTGACCACGAGCAGCGGCGTCTCTCTCACGATGTCTTCGTCGTCGTCCTAGATACCAGTGCCACACGACCACAACTATCACATAAAAGAGATAGAACGCAATCATTGCCAGACACTCCCACAGATGGAGAGCACCATCCGCAAGGAATAGCATGCTGAAACTGGCGGCAACTATGAAGAAGCCGACATCTCTCACAAAGGACTTTTTTCCGACTCTGAACTCTCTCACCAACGCCATCGAGCCTGCGACGACGGCGGTGATAAATCCAGCTGCCCCAATGAGCTCTCCGACTGCAAGACTCCCACTATGAGAACCCATTGCAGCAAAAGTCGAGAACACATCTGGGCTACCGTTGCCGAAAGCTAGGAATGTCACTCCCGCCATGCTCTCGCTCATTCCCAATATGCTTGCGATTGTAGATAGATTGATACAGAAAAAATCGCTCGCGGCGATGCCAATGGTGGAAAACAGCAATCCAAGCCATAGTGTCAGAATGGAGAATGCGATAGGCTTCGTATTTGGCAATTTGCAGTAATAGAGCGAAAGATAATTGAGTAGACCGGCATTCTCGTCGTCGCAATTCGCAAGAATGAATTGACACTTGTCTTCAGCATGGTGGACAAGGCGACACTAGAAGCGCATATTGATTAGGCTTGTGTTCCGTAAACCGCATATCATCTACGAACCTCTTCATCCCGCCTCAAGACTCTCGTGCTATCCAATGCTGCCAGTGCGCGTTTTGATGCCACTCCATACTCAGACCCATGGCGGTATCTCGCACTCTGATCTGCCACAAGCGAGATCACAGCCAAGAACGAGATAAACAATATAGTAAGGTAGAAAGCTCGAAAGTTATGCTTCGATCGGACCGGCGGACCGGCTGATACCGTTGTCGAGGATAATCGCTGCATTCTTCGAGCATGATCTGATCGAAGTTCTGGAGGTTCTCAAGAGAGTTGTCAGTTTTGAGACACGAAAAGTCAAAAAGCGGCCTCAGTCACACAGCCACATAATAGACGGATTCTCACAACCGGATAGAGTTTTGCGGGTTAAGAAAGTTGGAAAACTAGCTGTGGACTGCCAAGAAACTTATTGCGTTGCTAAAATGTAGTCGTTGGGCAGTGGGCAAAGCAATTCGTCATACTTATTGTGTACTACTCGAGTCTGTAACGGAATGGCAAATTTGTGAATGGCCGCGCTCTTCGATAAGATAAAGAATGACCCTGCATCACCACACACTGTGCCACACCCACCATTAACTTATATAAGCAAAGCATTGATGAAGCGGGAGAAGTATTGCCTGAGGTGTCAACTCCCGCGCCGGTCGGTCTGTGCAAAGTAAATAATGGACATAAACAAAGTTCCAGTATCAGCTTTTCAAAAATTCCACAACATTTGTAAGAAGCCGATTCTCACGACGATCATTTTCTGCCATGCCTAGAGTCGCGCAGAACCCACGCGCCAAACGCGGGAGAGTTACCTCTGGCTCATTTACCGCATCTCCTCTGAAATCTCCTGTGAAGTATGATCCCTTGGGTTGCTAGGTGGTTCTGCACACCCCCAATCTCTGGCATATATCACTGTGCTTCTCGGAAGCGCTTTGCAATTGAAACTCGGGGTCACTAACTCGCAATAGAGTTCCTTTGAATGATGCATCGCCAGTGCGATTAAAGCTTAACGATGATGCGCAAGAAAAAGCAAGCCGATTGAAATCACGAAGCGTCCTCCACGAAGTCCAGATGAACGAGATTAAGAAAGCAGCGACTCCACGGAAGCTGGTGGATTTTGATCGAGCAGGAAGCGCTTCGCCGTCCACAAATAGCAGGACCCCGGGGAGGACGAGCAAGGAAAATGGTCTTGATGGCGGGGTCATGATGGTGGGAGGGAACGCAGTGACACCTATGAAGCGTGTTCCGATCCTCGCAAATTTCGAAGAATGGATGAAGATGGCTACGGACAACAAGATTAATGCGGCCAACTCCTGGAACTTTGCGCTGATTGACTACTTTCACGATATGTCACTTTTAAAGGAAGGCGATGGAGTCAATTTCCAAAAGGCCAGTTGCACGCTCGATGGCTGTGTTAAGATTTATACAAGTCGAGTGGATAGTGTCGCAACGGAGACAGGAAAGCTTTTGAGTGGTCTGGCAGACAGTGGAAACAACAAGAAGAAGAGGGGCGAAAATGAAGAGGGGGAGGAGAGCGAGGAAGAGGAAGTAGAAGATGAGGATGGAGTTGTCAGAAAGAAGTCAAAGAAGAGGGTACGTGATTTTCGTTGATAATTCTTCGTCTTCTCAGATTCAGCTCCTGAAAGAGTCTCATTGTTGGAGGGAGTCGCAGCAAATTTCTACTTGTTCGGC
>JANGZZ010000580.1:0-10054 GCA_026225955.1 Clarireedia paspali | reverse complement strand
AACTTAGTATTAATTATAAACTTTTTAAATTAACTTTTAATTTAAAAGCTATATAGAAAGTTTATAATTTTAATTAAATAATCTAATCTCTTTATTAATATTCTTTTACTAATTTTTTTAAAATAGTTTAATAATAAGATAATCTTATAAACTTTTGAGATTAAGTAATTAAGCTTTTTTAGTTTTTTAAATATTATATTAATTATTTACTTTTAGTAAGTTGAATAGTAATTAAAATTAAAAAGTAAGTTATAAACTTTATAAAATAAATTAGAAATAACTAAATAAGCTTTATTAATAATTTCCTAATTAATTCTATTAAGCCTTAGAGTTTTTCTTTTAATTTTAATTAAATAAACTTTTTTAAACTTACTAATTACTAGTTCTAACTAAGAGTCGACTTTATAAATATCCTAGAAGAGACTAGTTAATATAAGTAATTAAAAGAACAAAGTAAATCTCAAAATATTTATTTTTTCTTCGAAAGTTAATTAGTTGAAAATCAAAGGTAATATCCAACTTTAATAGCTTTTAATATAATTAAATACTTTAAAAATAGCTTTCAAGTTTTTAGTCTTTAAAAATATATTTTAGTAACTTTGTTTAATATATTTAATAGTTGAAAAGTATTAATTTTAAACTAAAAAATATATTTCTTGATTTTAACTTCTTTAAACTTTTAATATCGATTTTCAAAGGGTTTTAAGTTTAGAGGTTTATCAAAGTTTAGCTTATAACTTTAGTTTAATTTTCAGAATTACTATATTTGATATTAGTCTAATTAATTATACTAGTTTAAAACTAATAACTTCTAAAAACTTAATTATCAATATTTCAAAAATTAATTTAGTTCTAACTAGTTTTAAAGATTATTAATTAAGAATTAGACTTTTATTAATTAAATTAACTAGACTAGCTTTAAATAGATCTTAATTAACTTTCTTAGTATTAAAAAGCTAAAAAGGATTTAAATAGCTTTAATTTGAATTTAGATTTTTAATTATAAAAAAGATAAGTAAGTAATCTAAATTTAGATTATCTAGTATTTATTAATTATTAATATACTTTACTATTTTTAAAGTAATAAAAGTAAAATCTAAGATTAAAAAGTTAATTTTATAAAAGAAAGTTTTAATCTTTAGATTATTAAATAACTCTAAATTATTATCTTTAATTTAACTAACTAATTAAACTTCTTTTTAAATATTAAGTAACTTTAGATTTTATTAAAAGTAATAAATATTAAAATTATTTAAAATAAATAAATTAGTTATAATAGTTTTTAAAAATAAATTTTTTTTAATTATTTTTTTTAAATTACTTTTAATTTAATTAATCTTATTATAAATATTAATTATTTTAAATATATTAATTTCTAAATTTAATTATATTATTAATAAGTTTAAATCTAAGTTATTAAATATTAATATAATATTAATAATAAGAACTTTTAAAATATATATTAAAGTTTAAAGTTTAAAATTCTAATATAATATTAAAAGTTAATTAAAGTTAATATAAATTATAAATTAATTATTTAATTAGTTTTAATCTTTAATTATAATCTAAAATTTCTAGATTATTAATAAATCGATTTTTAATTTAATAGTTAATTTAAAAGTTAATTTAATCTTTAATAAACTTTTATTAAGATTTATTTATAATATTTAGATATTCTAACTATTTATAAATTAAAAGTAACTTTTTTAATAACTTTATATACTTTATATAATTTCGAATTACTAGTATAAGATTAGAAGTAGTTAATATACTTTAAAGCTAAATATAAATAAAGTTTCTTATAGATATTATAAATATTATAAGTATATTAAGAGGTTAAATAAAGTTTTAAATATAAGTTATATTTAGTTTAGTAGTAATAAAACTAGGTTATATATTTAAAACTTTAGTAATAAATATATTAAATTAACTTTATAATACTTAATAGTTTCTTAGTTTTAATTAAGATTCTAATAATATAAACTTAGTTTCTTATATACCTCTTGATTTTTTTAATAGTTTTAAAGGAGACTACTATTAAACTAACTCTTTTAATAACCTAGTTAATTTTGAAAAAAAGTTAATAAAAGGTTCTAATTAGTTTAAAATTCAAAGAATTATTAAAAGTTTTAATCTCTTTTAATACTAATTCTATATCTTCTAAAATATTAAAGTTAGTTATAAAGATCTTATATAATATTATTTTAAATTAAGGTTTATTCTTTTAAATACTTTTAAAATTAAGAAGATTTTTTTAAATATTAATCTTTTTAATTAAAAAGTCGATTATATAAAAAGAGATTATAATTAATACTAAGTTCTTCTTATTAGATATATTAATAATAATCGAAATAATTAACTTCTTAACTCTTTTAGCTTTAAAAGTCTTATTAATAATATTATAAATAACTAAAGCTAAGAAAGTATTATAATATAATATAGTGTTATATATTAAAATAAATTAATTTAAAAGCTTAGTTTTAGGTTTAGTTATTTTAAGTTTAGTTTAAATTATAATCTAGTTACTTGACTTTAAGTTATCTAATATAGTAATATTAGTAAAAGAAATTTAAACTAGATTTTAAACGATTTTAGTAATTTTAAATACTAAAGTTATTAGAAGTACTAAAGTTATTAAAAGAGTTATTAGAAAGATTACTAAAAGCTTTTATAATTTCAAGGTTTTAGTTTATACTTCTATTTTCCAGATTATATATTCGAGGTTATTAAGTTAAGAAGCTAATTAGTTAGTAACTTTTTTAACCTTTCTTGATATAGTATAGTCTCTAAATACTTTGATTAAATCTAGTATTTTATCTTATTATTTTTAAAAAGAAATAAAAATATTAGTTTTAATTAAAAAGTCTAAAGTTTTATAAATAAATACTTAGATTAGTTCTAAGTTAACTAATTAGTTAAAAGTAGTTTTTAGATTTTTATTAATCTATTCTACTAAAAAGAAGTTAATATATTTAGATAAATAGAAAGAGATATTACTAAAGTTAATTATAGTATTTATAATAAATCTAGTTAAGAGATTTAAACTTATAATATTAGAAAAACTAGATAAGTTGATATTAAAGTTAAATCGAAGGATTATAAATAGGGTTAGTAATATAATAATATCTATAATATTATTAATAGTATTAATAACTAAGGGAGAAAACCTAATAGCTATTATAGTATTAAAAGTATTTAAGAAAAAGTTAATCAAGATAATATTCTAGTTATTATTATTATTATTAAAAGTTAAAAGAGTAGTTATATTAATAAATATTAATATAATACTTTAAACTCAACTTTTTCAATTAAAACGATTTTTTATTAAAAAAATATAATTTCTTATTAAAAATCATTAGATCAAAATCGAATATAATAAATAACTCTTTTATAAATTAATTAAGCTAGACTATTTAGTTATATAATTATCCGCTAGCGAGATATCGTTGTCGCCGCCGTTTTCGTTGATTTTTACTTTATATCTCGAGATTCTTATTAAAAAACTTTAAAAAACTATAAAAACATCGAAAAATTATTAAAATAATAAAAATATTAATAAAAAGAGATTAATACTAAATATAATATACTTCTATAATTCGAACTAGTCTATTTACACCTTTATACTATTACTATATCACTGTTAACATCGATTTTAATAATTCTGAGTATTAAATTTACTAATTTTATTTTATTAAATTTAAATTATTAATTTAATAATAATTAACAATATTAATAATTCTAGTAATACTAAAAGGATTTCTTTAGTTTATTAAGGCTTTTATAATATTAATATATTTACTTAAGTATTATATTAATATTTATTAATATAGCTACTCTCTTTACCTTTAATAATAATAATAATAATTAAGATATTACTTTAATTAACTTCTTCTTAATTACTTCTAGTATTATAATAATTATTAGATTATTTTCTCTAGTTATTAATATTATTAATAATATTAATAACATTATAGATATTATTATATTACTAATACTATTTATAACTTTTCAATTCAATTTAAATATTGATTTATTTAATCTTTCCGATATTATAAACTTAGACCTTTTAACTAGACTTATTATAAATATTATAACTAGTTCTAATAATATCTCTCTTTACTTATTTAAATATATTAATCTCTTTTCAATAGAATAAATTAATAAAAACTCGAAAATTATTATAAACTAATTAGCTAACTTGGAATCTACTTAATTATTTATTTTCAAAGCTCTAGATCTTTTAATTAAAGTTAATTCTTTAGCTTCTTCTTAAAAATAATAAAGTAAAATACTAGATTTAATCGAAGTGTTTTAGGATTATATTATATCGAGAAAAGTTAAAAAAGTTATTAACTAATTAGTTTCTCAACTTAATAACCTCGAATATATAATCTAAAAAATGAAAATATAAACTAAAGTTTCAAAACTATAAAAACAACTTTTAATAACTCTTTTAGTTACTCTTTTGATAACTTTAATACTTTTAGTAACTTTGATATTAAAAATTACTAAAATTATTTAAAATCTGATTTAAGCTAACTTCGCTAATATTATAGTATTAAGTAACTTAAAGTTAAGTAACTAGATTATAATTCAAATCAAACTTAAAATAGTTAAACTTAAAACTAAGCTTTTAAATCAATTTATCTTAATATATAATATTATATTATATTATAATACTTTCTCAACTTTAACTATTTATAATATTATTAATAAGGCTTTTAAAGCTAAAGAAGTTAAAAGGTTAGTTGTTTTAATTATTATTAGTATATCTAATAAAAAGAACTTAATACTAATTACTACCCTCTTTTATATAACTGACTTTTTAATTAAGAAGGTTAATATTTAGAAAAACTTTTTTAATTTTAAAAGTATCTAAAAAGATAAGCTTTAATATAAAGTAATATTATATAGAATCTTTATAATCAACTTTAATATTTTAGAAAGTATAGAATTAGTATTAGAAAAGATTAAAACCTTTAATAATACTCTAAACTTTAAACTAATTAAAACTCTTTATTAACTTTTTTTTAAAGTTAACTAGATTACTAAAAAAACTAGATTAGTAATAATCTCTTTTAAAACTATTAAAGAAGTTGAGAGATATATAAGGAACCGAGTTTATATTATTAGAATCTTAGTTAAAACTAAGAAACTATTAAATATAATAAAGTCAATTTAATATACTTATTATTAGAACTTTAAATATATAATCTAGTTTTACTAATATTAAATTAAATATAGTTTATACTTAGAACTTTATTTAACTTTTTAATATATTTATAATATTTATAATATTTATAAAAAACTCTATTTATATTTAACTTTAAAGTATATTAACTACTTCTAATCTTATACTAATAACTTAAAATTGTATAAAGTATATAAAGTAATAAAAAGAGTTACTTTTAGTTTATAAATAGTTAGAATATCTAAGTATTATAAATGAATCTTAATAAAAGTTTATCGGGAACTAAATTAATTCTCAAACTAGTTATTAAGTTAAAAATCAACTTATTAATAATCTAGGAACTTTAGATTATAACTAAGAACTAAAACTAACTAAATAGTTGATCTATAATTTATATTAACTTCAATTAGCTTCTAGTATTATATTAGGACTTTAAACTTTAAATTTTAATATATATTTTAAAAGTTCTTATTACTAATATTATACTAATATTTAATAATACAAATTCAGATTTATTAGTAATATAACTAAGTTTTAATATTAATATACTTGAAATAGTTAATATTTATAATAAGATTAACTAAGTTGAAAGTGATTTGAGGAAAATAATTAAAAGAAGTTTTTTTTTAAAAGTTATTATAACTAATTTACTTATTTTAAGTAACTTTAATATATATTACCTTTAGTGGGACTTAGAGTTACTTAATACTTAAAAAAGTACTTAATTAGTTAACTAGATTAAAGATAATAATTTAAAGTTACTTAATAATTTAGGAATTAAAACCTTCTTTTATAGAACTAACTTTTTAGTTTTAAACTTCACTTTTACTACTTTAAAAGTAGTAAGATATATTGATAACTAGTAAATACTAGATAATTTAAATTTAGATTATTTACTAATTTTTTTTATAATTAAAAATCTAAATTTAAATTAAAACTATTTAAATCCTCTTTAGCTTTTTAATATTAAGAAGACTAATTAAAATCTATTTAAAGCTAGTTTAATTGATTTAACTAATAAGAACCTAGTTTTTAATTAATAACTTTTAAAGTTAATTAGAACTAAGTTAACTTTTGAAATATTAATAATCGAGTTTTTAGAAGTTATTAGCTTTAAGCTAATATAACTAATTAAGTTAATATCGAATATAATGATTTTGAAAATCAAGTTGAAGTTATAAGTTAAACTCTAGTAGACTCTAAAGTTTAAAATCTTTTAAAAATCGATATTAAAAACTTAAAGAGAAGATAGTTAAAGTTAAAATTATTCTTTAGCTTAGAACTAGTACTTTTCAGTTATTAAATATATTAAATAGAGTTATTAGAATATTTTCCTAAAGATTAAAAACCTGAAAGTTATTTTTAAAGCGTTTAGTTATATTAAAAGCTACTAAAGTTGAATATTATCCTTGATTTCTAACTAATCAACTTTCAAAGGAAAAATAAGTATTTTAAAGTTTACTTTGTTCTTTTAACCCTCTATATCGACTAGCCCCTTCTAAGATACTTATAAAGTCGATCTCTAACTAGAACTAGTAATTAGTAAGTTTAAAAGAGTTTATTTAATTAAAATCAAAGAGAAAACCTTTAAGTTTAATAGAATTAATTAGGAAATTATTAATAAAATTTATTTAACTATTTCTAATTTATTCTATAAGGTTTATAATCTACTTCTTAATTTTAGTTATTACTCGACTTATTAATAATAAGTAACTAGTATAATATTTAAAAAGCTAAAAAAGTTTAATTATTTAATCCTAAAAGTTTATAAAGTTATCTTACTATTAAACTACTTTAGAAAGATTAGTAAGAGGATACTAGTAAAGAGATTAGGCTATTTAGCCGAGATTATAAACCTTCTATATAGCTCTTAAATTAAAAGCTAATTTAAAAAGTCTATAATTGATACTAAGTTATTATTAACAATTAAAATCGAATAAGATTATATAACTAATTTTAAAATATTAGTTTTATTTTTTAATATCAAAGGGGCCTTCGATTATATATTTAAAAACTAATTACTAGCGATTTTAAAAGAGTTTAAATTATTTTTTATTTTAATAAGCTAGGTTAATTACTTTTTAGAAACTTAGTAACTCTAATTAACTTTTAATAATCAAATTAAGCTCTTTTAGCTTATTAATATTAGTATCCTCTAAAATAGCCTAATTAGTTCGATTCTATTCTTGATTTATATTCAAGATCTTTTTCTAACTATTAGTTACTTAATCTAATCTTATATAGATAATATTGTATTAATAGTTAGTTCGATTAGTTTTAAAAAGAATTACTAAATTCTAAAAAGAGAAGTTAATAAATTATACTCTCTTAGAATAACAAATAATATTAACTTTGATCTTAAGAAAACTAAACTAATTTATTTCTTTTTCAGTAATTTAATAAGCTACTTAATTAAATTATCGAATTAGTAGGTTATATACCTCTCTAAACTAATAAAGTAACTAGGAATCTAGTTCGATAATACTTTTAAATTTAAAAGTTATATAGAAATTCAAGTTAATTAAATTAAAATAATATTATTTTAAGTTAGCTAGTTAGCTAATATTTAAACTAGTTTATTTCTCTTTACTATATATTAATTATATATTACTTGTATTACTAATATCTTAGATTATAAGTTTCTAATTTAGTATAAAGAATAAGCTAATTTTAAAGTTTAACTTCAATTATTTTAAAACTTAACTTTTTATAAAATTCTAGAGGTTTTTAAAACTAGTTCAAAGTTAGTTATAAATACTAAAGTTATATTAATACCCCTTGATATTTATCTTGTTAATATTAATTACTAATACACTTTCTAATTACTTAAACTCTCGAAAAACTATTTAATTTATAAATTATTTTAAGAAGAATACTTAAAAGGTTACTAGGAATTATAAGGTTACTAAGAGAGTTACTAGAAGTTATAAAGTTATTAAGAATTTAGTTTTAGCTCTATTTACTTTCTAAAGGCTAGCTAGAAACGAGGATCAAAGCTAGTATCGAAGCTAGCTACTAAGTCAATATAAATCAATTAGATTAAATAATTAATATACTTACTAGTTAATCTAAATAAGTTAGAAAAATTATAATTCTTTAAATTTTTATTTTAAATAACTAGTTTATTTTTAGTTTAAATTAGTTGCTTTTTAAAAAAGGATAAAGCTAATGATTATAAAGGGCTAGTATTAATATTAATATCTAATTAATATACTTTTTATATTAATAGATTATAACTATAAAATAGAACTAGAATAAAGATCAGATTAGTACTTTTAAACTTAAATCAAGAGTTAATCTAGATATATAAATGGAATATTAGCTCAAATCAACTAGTATATAATAGGGAGCTAGAAAGGGTCACTTAGATAATTGAATTAACTAATTAGTTAACTTGACTTAACTAAGAATATATAGTTTATAATAATAACTAGATTGAATTATTATAACTAAAATCACTTAGTGATAATCTTAGTTAAAAATAATTAATAAAAGTATTCGATATTAATAGCCAAATAGTTAATAAAGATACTAATATCAAATTAACTTAAGTTCTAAAGTACTATAAAGTCAAAGAGAATAAATTAGTTAATAAATTAACTAAAGAAGTTACTAGTCTAGAACTAGATATTTATATAACTAGCTTCGTTTATTTAGGCTCTTAAGTTAAAGTTATTAAAACTTAGAAATAAGAACTAGTTTTAGAAAAAATAATTAAATCGAGATTAGTTAAAGAACCTAAAGCTAATTATACTTTAACTTATAAATTAGTACTTTGAAACAAAATCTCGATCTCTCTTGATACTAAGCGGGCCACTGCTAACACCTTTTACTAGCTAAAACTCGGTTATAGTTATATTAAAGTTTATTTATATCAACTAAATCTAGTTAGTAATAATAAATATAAATATAATAAAAAGGAGATATTAGAATACTTTCTATTTAACTATTAATTACTAGCTAATATTTGTTTGAAGCTAAAAGATAAGTTTAATATATACTATCTTAGTTTATTACTATTACTTAATATAAAACCTAGAATTAAAGTTAACTTAGAATTTATCTAAGAAACTAATATTTATATATAAAGATATTATTTAATCTAGTTAACTAACTTTTAATAAATTAGACTTATTTATAAATTATTATTATTAAATCTCAAACTAATCTAATACTAGATATTAGTACTAATATTACTAATATTCAGTATTTAGATTAATTTAAATTTAATTCTTTTCACTAATATTCAAAGTATCTTAGAGTGTTTTAAAATTATTTTAATTATTATTTCTTTAAATTAGAGCTAAACCTTTAGTATTTCTTTATATATATAATATTGTATATATTTAAACCTATATATACTTAGCTATTAATAGTATATCTACTAATCGATTTATTATAGTCTTAGACTTATATAAGTTATTAAAATAAATAAAAAAAAAAATATAATACTTTAATAAATATATTAATATTCTAAAAGCCCTCCTAGTTCACTAATATTACTTAATATTATTAATATTATTAATTATTACTAAATTAATAATTTAAGTTTAATAAAACGAAATTAATAAACTTAGTATCTAGAATCGCTAGAATCGATAATAATTTTTTTTTTTTTTTTTTTTTTTTTATTCATTTTAACGACCTGTGTGAGTCTGAGACTATAGTAGGTCGGCTAGCGGTTATGCCGCTAGCAGCTAGGTGTATATAAGTCTAAATACATGCAATACCATATATAGTAAAGAGATATTGAGGGTCTAGCCCTAATTTTAAGGAAATAACAACAAAAATAGTCCAAAAATGACCCAAAAACGCCCCGAACATTAGTGAAAAGAATTAAGCTCAAACCAGCCCAAATGCCGA
>JANGZZ010000579.1:0-10061 GCA_026225955.1 Clarireedia paspali | reverse complement strand
TTTGACTTTTTTGACGGATTTGTTCTGACAGAGGATCTAGGCGCTTACGCTTGCCGAGGATAACTTTGTTATGTTATGCAAAGCCTTTTATTCTTTATAATTCCGATAACAATTTAAAAAGCAGCCGGAAATCCTCCGGCTGCTTTCTTAGTGTCCGCTTCTTATTTCCACCATCCATCAAACTTGCTCGCCGGCAGCTGACGCTTGTGTTCAGTCATCACATAGCGCTTCTCTACTTTAGAAGCAACTTCTTCTGAAACCGGCTTGCCTTCCAGATAATCATCCAGCTCATCGTAGGTAATGCCAAGCTCAGTCTCGTCTGCCTGCTGCGGTTTATTATCAAGCAGATCGGCTGTCGGCACCTTCAGATACAGTCTTTCATCTGCACCAAGCTCTTTAAGCAGACTTCTGCCCTGACGTTTGGACAGTCCGGCAAGCGGAAGCAGATCGGCACCGCCATCTCCGTATTTTGTAAAGAAGCCTGTAACCGCTTCGGCTGCATGATCTGTTCCAATGACAAGCAATCCTTCCTGTCCGGCGATTGCGTACTGTGTGATCATGCGTGTTCTTGCTTTCACATTCCCTTTGTTAAAATCGCTCAGCTTGTCATCAGCAGCCTGAGCGTACTGACTCTCAAAAGATTCAACTGTTGATTTAATGTCAAACGTGACGGATTGGTCCGGCTTAATGAACTCAAGGGCAAACTGGGCATCATCTTCATCATGCTGCACACCATGAGGCAATCTGACCGCAATAAATTTTGCCTCTTTCATGCCTTCTTCTCTCAATTCTTCCACTGCGAGCTGCGCAAGGCGCCCTGCAAGCGTAGAATCCTGCCCCCCGCTAATGCCAAGGACGAATCCCTTCGAATGTGCTTTTTTGACATAAGCCTTTAAAAAATCAATACGTTCTCTGATTTCGGCCTTCGGATCAATTTCAGGTTTAACATTCAGATCATTTCTAATTTTCTCCTGCATGCTCATCTTCATTGCCTCCTATTGATATAAAGAATGTTTTTTGATGTATTCGTAACAGGCATCAGGCAGCAGATAGCGCGGCTCTCCGCCTTTTGAAAACTCATCTCTGATGTATGTAGAACTGATTTCCATTGCAAGCCCCTTGTCAATCAGATGAAAAGTGGACCCGTCATCATGGTTTCTGAGAAGAGGCGACCGGGAAATGGTCCGCAGCATATCAATGCCTTCCCTTGCCATGACGATGAATTTATTGCCTGCGACCAGCTCCTGATCGTACTTCCACTTGCCGTCCGCAATATCCACAAGCAGGTCGGCCCCCATGATAAAATAAATTTCATCATTCGGGTACTTCTTTTTAAAGTGCTCAAGTGTATAGTAGGTGTATACATTCCAAGCCTCCTGATTAATCTCATAATCATCGGCGAGAAACTTATCATTTCCTTCAAGTGCAAGCTGAAGCATATTCCAGCGGTGAAGATCGGACGTTTTCATTGCTTTGTCTTTCCTTTTACCTGAACACGGCAGAAAAATGACCTTATCCAGCCTGCAGCGGTGTGCTACTGTACTTGCTGTCCACAAATGAACATTTGTAACCGGATCAAATGATGATCCGTAAATTCCGATCTTCCCCATTTTGCTTCTCTCCCATCAAGCTTCTGTTTAGTTGTTTCCCTCTTCAATCATTTCTTTAACCTTTGTTTTTACTTCTTCTATGTTTCTCATTTTGTTCTCCCAGCACGCTTCGCTCAAGTCAACCGGATACTCCTCCGGGTGCATCGTCCGCTTATACTCATCCCAGAGAACTTCCATGTTGCTTGCCGCATATTGCTGGATGTCCTGAAGTTCAGGCAGCTCATACACAAGCTTTCCATCTGCAAAGATATCCAGGTGAAGGTCCTTTGCTTCAAAATTTGTCACAAACTTGCTGACAAACGTGTGAACCGGATGGAACATTTTCAGGCGCTTTTCTTCTCCAGGATTTTCATCCTCAAGAGCAATATAGTCCCCTTCTGATTTATGGTTCAGGGTGTTGATGATCCGGTAGACCTTCTTAATGCCGGGTGTCGTCACTTTCTCCGGATTTCCGCTGATTTTTATCGTATCCTGCATCTTGCCATTCTCATCTTCAATTGAAACAAGTTTGTACACAGCACCTAGAGCAGCCTGATCGTAAGCGGTAATCAGCTTCGTGCCGATACCCCAGGAATCAATTCTTGCACCCTGTGACTTCAGGTTGATGATTGTATTTTCATCAAGATCGTTTGAAGCAATGATCTTCGTTTCAGTGAATCCCGCCTCATCCAGCATCTTTCTTGCTTTTTTTGAGAGGTACGCAAGATCGCCGCTGTCTAAGCGGATGCCTTTGAAATTAATCTTATCGCCGAGCTCCTTTGCAACCTTAATCGCATTCGGCACGCCTGATTTCAGCGTATCGTAAGTATCAACTAGGAACACGCAATCCTTATGGCGGCGCGCATATTTATGAAAAGCAGTATACTCATCGCGGTAGGCCTGAACCAGAGCGTGAGCGTGCGTCCCTGCAACCGGAATGCCGAACATTTTCCCTGCGCGGACATTTGATGTTGCATCAAATCCGCCAATGTAGGCAGCACGCGTTCCCCAGATAGCTGCGTCCATCTCATGCGCCCGGCGCGTTCCGAATTCCATTGCGCTCTGCTCCCCGACCACATGCTTAATACGTGAAGCTTTTGTTGCAATCAATGTTTGGTAATTCACAATGTTCAGCAGCGCTGTTTCAACAAGCTGCGCTTCAGCAAGCGGTGCCTCAATCCGGAGAATCGGTTCATTCGCAAAAACAAGCTCTCCTTCAACCATCGACCTTACATTACCCGTGAAACGCACTCCTTTTAGATACTCCAAATAGTCTTCTCTATAACCAAGCTCATCACGAAGATACTCTATATCACTCTCTGTAAAAGAGAAATTCTGCAGGTATTCAACAATCCGCTCAAGACCTGCAAAAACCCCATAGCCGTTGCTGAAAGGCAGCTTTCTGAAAAAAACCTCAAACACCGCCCTGCGGTTATGCATATTGTCTTCCCAGTAGGTTTCTGCCATATTAATCTGGTAAAGATCTGTATGAAGCATCAAGCTGTCATCTGTGTATTTCATCATTGGAACCTCCATCTATCTATTCAACCTTCGCATTCAGGCTATGTTTAAAATGAGAAAGCGCCCAAGCATGCCCATCCTGATTAAAACTTGCCGTTGCTTTTTCATAAACCGTTATGCCGAATCCCTTATTAAAAGCATCTACAGCTGTATGCAGCACACAAATATCTGTACAAACCCCGACCAGATGAACCTCTGTTATACCTCTTGCGCGAAGCTTTAGCTCAAGATCCGTTCCTGCAAACGCGCTGTATCTTGTTTTATCCATCCATTGTACATGACTTTGCTCTTTATTCTGTTCATAAACCTCTTCAAGCTTCCCAAAAAGCTTGCGGCCGTCTGTTCCTTTTAGATTGTGAGGGGGAAACAAAGCTGTCTCAGGATGAAAAGGATCATTTTGCTCGTGCATATCAATTGCGAAAACAACCAAGTCACCCGCTGCAAGAAAGTCTTTCGTTACGTTTACAATCTCCTCTTCTATTGCCTGGCCCGGCTTCCCGCAAGTTAAAGCTCCGTCATCCGCTACAAAATCCACCGTATAGTCAATGTTAATTAACGCTCTTTTCATCAATGTCCACTCCCCTATAGTATTTAACACTTAATGAATTGTTAATTATCAAATCTAATAACGCGCTGTATAAATCGGTTTCACAACATCCATTTCAATAAACGTATAAAGCTGAGTAGGCTTTTTTGAAGTTCTCGAAGTCTTCCCCTCTGCCTCTTTAATAAATGGCAGTGTTTTGATTTTCCGCGAAAAGGACTGCTCGCTTACGATCGCCGGATCATACGTGACCGTTTTAAGTACTGCCTGCAGCTCAGAATAAGTAAAAAATTCAGGAAGAAAATTCTTCGCCACAGTCGTCTGCAAAAGATCATTTGTAATGACATTGATTGCATCCTCAATAATCTTGCGGTGATCAAATGCCAGATCGAGCTTCAGCACTTCTTTTACAGAAAACAGCTCAACCTCGGCCGCATCATCCTGCGCCTTTCTCAATGAAAGAGAATGCTCAGGCACAATTGCATAATGGGCATTTGAGATGATCCATCCGCGCGGATCGCGACCAGGCTGATCATACACTCCGAAATGCTTCACATGCACTCCGGAAACACTCGTTTCTTCTTCAAGCTCCCGCTTGGCTGCTTCAAACGCTGACTCATCCTCCTGAACGAACCCTCCTGGAAGCGCCCACTTGCTCGCCTCAATGTTCGGATTCCCCTCTGCATCCAGTGCAGCACGCTGAATCAGCATAAGCTTCAGATCCATCAGCGGCGGTTTATACTCCCCGTCAAACTCAGACACAATCGTAAACACACAAATATCGGACGTATACCCATCAGGAGTTCTGTATTTTTTTATATCGTACTTCTTAAGAGCTTCATCATTGGACATTTATACAAACTCCTTCGGTTTTTATAATTAACAAGTTGTTAATTGTTAATTTATTTATACTCTATTCTTCGGAATGTGTCAATGGATTATGTGCGGAAAATAAAAAAAACTTTGGAGGCGATTTTTAGAGCACTTTCTGCGGTGCGCGCTTATCCGTTTCTGCTGTTAACTGGCTTTTACAACACTTTCAGACGCTCACGCTTCACAGTTTCTGCTGCTAACTAGCTTTTACAACACTTTCAACAAAGTCCACTTCCCAGTTTCTGCGACTAACTCACTTTTACAACACTTTCAGACGCTCACGCTTCACAGTTTCTGCTGCTAACTCTCGTTTACAACACTTTCTGCCCCACACGCTTCAAAGTTTCTGCTGTTAACTCACTTTTACAACACTTTCAACCGCTCACGCTTACCAGTTTCTGCTGCTAACTCTCGTTTACAACACTTTCTACCAAACACGCTTCCCAGCTTCTGCTGCTAAACTCACGCACTTACACAAAAAAAGAAATGCACAGTATGCATTTCCTAGTCTTCATCCTTGATGTCGATGTCTTCAGGGATTGGCTTGCTGAGCCACTCGTCAAGCTGTTCTTTGTATGTTTCCATCTGCTCGAGATGGGTGGTGAACTGGTCTTTATTGATCAGGTACTGCTCACCGTCATGCACGGCTCTGATTTTTTTCTGAAGAATCAGCGCTTCGATGTAGTTTTCAGGCATGGACAGATGCTCTGCGGTTTCTTTTATCGTCAGGTACATGTGATTTTCCGACCTCTCTTTCAGCTATCCCCTATTATAGTAAGATTACTGAACAAAAGAAAGAAGGTATTCATCCTGCAAAAGCACCTCATAATGGCCCTCTCCGTTTTTGATGACGTTAACAGATGCCTTTACAGGCGGCTCAAGCGGAACCGGTCCTTTGAAGCGATTCGCTGATGCTGTTATCAGCTCATCCACAAATTCTTCGTTTGTCAGCTCGCCGTTCTGCTGCTTTTGCATGACCGGCTGCACAGCTTCTGCGAGAAGACGGTTTTCACTGAAGCCCTGGATTTCAAGATCAACCGTATATGAGTCGGAGCCAGGATTATAGACTGCACCATTCACTTTATATTTGGTTTGCTTGATTGCCGCCAGGAATCCTTCTGTGTAGAGATTGATTTGGTCCTCCGAAACGGCAGCAGGCAAGCCCTGAAAGTTATTCGCCGTATTGGATTTATAGATTTCTACAAAAGCAGACTTCTGGAAGTCTCCTCTTTTTCTAACAGCTTCCTGATCAGGTGCCTCAGGGTGACGTTTCATAAACTCATCCGTATTCTGATAAACCGTTGCCTGGATCAGTGCATCGACATATTCGGCTGCTTCCTGAGCTGATGCTTCCTGTTCAGGTGTTGCCTCTGGTTTGGCCTCAGCCGTGACCGCTCGGATGCTGTCAATCGTGTTATAAGCATACGCGTGTGTTTTGTTCACACTCTGCTCCTGCGTTTTCCCGTTTACTTCAAGAGAAAATGCGTGGTTTCTTTTCATTTCTTTCACACGAGATGTTTCTTTATCAACCGTCACCTCGAGCTCAAACCCTTTTCCTTTTATGGATGAGATGTCCACTTCTGATATG
Organism: Clarireedia paspali; assembly: GCA_026225955.1. Classification (NCBI taxonomy): domain Eukaryota; kingdom Fungi; phylum Ascomycota; class Leotiomycetes; order Helotiales; family Rutstroemiaceae; genus Clarireedia; species Clarireedia paspali. The sequence goes on along the minus strand of JANGZZ010000579.1, from coordinate 3,946 downwards.
CCTGCTTCTTTTTGAATTCCGGTATAGTAATCTTTCGTCAAATCACTCATCAGTTTCTTCGCTTCTTCTGATGAGCCTTCATATGTAAGGATGTATTCACTGTCTGTTTCTTTAAGCTTCAATTTTTCCGAAAAATCGGGATCGTATTTTTCATAGAAGGCAAGCGGATTTTTGTGCAGGTCAAACTCATACTGCTCGACATAGAGCATATAATCGCTGAGTCTTCCTTCGAGCACCTCTTTTTTCGTGCCATCATCAAAGGTGACTCCATCTTTGCCCGATGAGATTTTAGTGATTCGCTCCCCGTCGTCATATTCCGAATAGGAAAGGCCCTTTTCAAGATCCAGCTGCCTGGTTCCTTTCAGATCGTAGTCATCAGGTGAGGCTGCTTTTTCTTTAAACTTAATCTCCATCGTTTTCACGTCTTTATATGCTTTTTCCATATCAGAAGACGCTTCTTCTGCGGTTTTCCCCCCGCACGCTGCAAGCAATAGTGCCATCCCTGCAACGACCAGCCACCCTGTCATTCTTTTCATGTCAATCCTCCCAGTTTTCATAGATTCCAATTTTACCATGTGAACTAGTAAGTATTTACACTTATTTTCCAATAATTAAACTATTTTTTCCATAAAAAAACCCTCACTTGAAAAAGCGGGGTTCATCATTATCTCGCCTTGCAGATCCGGTTGAGCTTTCCGCTTTCATGATCCACTGCAAAATAATAGTCCGGCCAGCATCCGTCAGCATCTGCCTCCTTATATCCGCAGACAACAGCGGCTTCTGCCATCGTATGAGAACATAAATAAAGAAATGAGTAGCCTTCAGGACTTGGCACATGAAACACCTGATTCCCATCTACATCATAGCCGACAAGGTACTCCGGGGCATCTTCCTTTTCCCCTGCAAGCGCCAAAACCCTTCTGGCACTCGGGTAAAACCGTTCTTGAAGAATTTTCATAGCAAGCAAGTCCACCCCTTGAAATATAGTTCGATACCACTAAGCAGCATATATCTACAGGTTTATTTACCCAGTTTTTCACATTCCTAACGAGAAAAACAAGAAATAAAAAACAAAAAATTCTGTTAAGATAAACCTATTGATAAAGGGAGGAATGACGGTGTCTAAAAGAAAAATGATTATCGCACAAGATTTGCAGGAGAAACATCTTACTGAGATCAGGGAGCTTGCTTCAGGCTGGGAGGTAATCGCCGGGCGGGATGAGTCTGTTTGGAGGAGCCATCTGGCTGACGCTGAGATTATTGCCGGCTGGAAAAAGGGGATGGAGGAGACATGCCTCCATGAATCATCCAAATTGCGCTGGGTGCAGTCATGGAGTGCCGGGGTAAACAGCATGCCGCTTCAAGCTTTGGCAAAGAAAGAAGTGCTTCTTACAAGTGCAAACGGCGTTCATGCAAACCCCATTTCCGAAACCATTTTTGCTCTTATGCTCGGATTAACAAGGAAAATTCATGCCTATGTCCGCAATCAAAGCGAGAAAAAATGGCACCATGAGAACATGAAGCTTGAAATTCACGGCAAAACGCTTGGTGTGATTGGTGTTGGCGCAATCGGGCAGGAAACAGCCAAAATCGCAAAAGCTTTCGGAATGACTGTTCTTGGCGTGAGGCATTCAGGCAAACCCGCAGATTTTGTGGATGAAATGTATACCCAGGGTGACCTCAGCACCATTCTGCCAAGATGTGATTATGTAGCTGTGACCGTGCCGCTGACGTCAGACACAGAACGCCTTTTTACATATGAACAATTTAAACAGATGAAGTCTTCTGCTTACTTTATCAATATTGGCCGCGGTGAAGTGGTTGAAGAAGCAGCGCTTATACAGGCTCTTGCGGAAAATGAAATTGCAGGAGCAGGCCTTGATGTGTTTGAACACGAGCCGCTTGGGGTAAAAAGTCCATTGTGGGAGTTTGAGAATGTCATTATCACCCCCCATACCTCCGGATCAACGGAGTTTTACAACGAGCGCCTTACAGAGAACATCCTGATTCCAAACTTGAAAACCTACCTGTCAGATCGCGTCCCATCTGTAAATTTTGTCGATTACAAAAAAGGATACTGACAGTCTGAAATTTTAAGTATAGGAAGAGCGCTTGTATTGGAAAATAAAAAAACGAATACAAATCTGGATTCATAAATGAGGAACCTACATGAACATACAGTTTAATGATCTGGAAAACGTGGCGTTTAAACAGATTTTCGGACAAGCCTCACAGGAAATCACAAGCCTGTCCTTTCACTCTAAACAAGTCAAACCCGGTGGACTTTTCTTCAGTATTGTCGGCGGCGAGCATGACGGGCACCAGTACATCGACGAGGCCATTTCGCGCGGTGCTTCTGCTGTAGTCGGAACCAGCCATGAAAAGCTTGAATCACTGAGCAAACATTACCCTGAGCATACCTTTCTTCTTGCAGACAATGTCCGTGAAACAATGGCACAGTTTGCAAAAATGTTTTATGGCTGCTCAGATGAAAAGCTGAAAACCGTCGGAGTAACCGGCACAAACGGAAAAACAACCGTTGCGGCATACGTACGCTCCCTCCTGACACTGCTGGGTCTTCCTGCCGGTTCGGTAGGAACAACAGGCATTTGGGCTTCAACCCATAAGCTATCTTATAAAAAAAGCACGCCTACTACACCTGAATCAACCGATCTTCACCAAATTTTCCATGACCTCCTCGAGCTCGGAGACAAAGCGGCGGTGATGGAGGTATCCTCCATAGCAACGGACCAGAAAAGGGTTCACGGCATGGAGTTTGATACAGCCATTCTAACCAATTTTTCTGAAGAGCACCTGGAGTACCATAAAACGATGGAACATTATAAAAAGTGCAAGCTTGCTCTTTTTGAACAATCTAAAACAGCCGTCATCAACATTGACGACATGGAAATGGGCGCAGAACTTGCAGAAACATTTTCGGGACAGAAGATTACATACAGTCTCGTACCGGGAAGCGGAGCCGATTTGTGCGCAGAGGACATTTCGTTTTCAGATGTCGGCAGTTCGTTCACACTGATTTACAAGGGCCAGCGCCACCATGCTTCCGTTCCGGTTTTTGGTACCTATAATATCGCCAATGCTCTTTCTGCCGTTGGAACTGCCCTTCTTTTCGGATACAAAATAACGAATATCCTTCAGGTCCTTCCAATGCTGGAAAGTCCAGAAGGCCGTTTTCAAGTCATCACAGGCCCTGACAACAAGAAAATCATCCTGGACTACGCCCATACACCTGTTGCACTGACACGTCTAGTGGAAGAGGTCAAAAAAATGAAGTACAACCGTCTGATCGTCATGATTGCCGGAATCGGCATCAGGGATTTTAATAAAATGCCGAAAATGGCTGCTGCCATAGAAGGGCACGCGGATGAAGTGATCGTCACCGTGGACCACCCTGGACACCACGATCCGCAAATCATCATTGATCAGGTGATGAAGGGATTTACCGAACCAAAGTCCCCGAATATCAAAGCAGCGCTTACCCGCAAAGAAGGGGTTATGGCTTCACTTGCAGCTGGAGCACCGGATGATATCATCCTTCTCACCAGCGGCTGCATCAACGGAGCCCAAATCGTCAAAGGAATGGAAATCCCTCACTCAGATGAAGAGATTATTCAGTCCCATTACGATTCATATTCAGAAGTACGCCATGAGCTTGAAGCCTAAAGCCCATGGCTTTTTTGCGCGCAATTGGGCAGGCGCCCTGTCACCATGGGCAGAACCGCATAGGCTAATGAAGGATTCACTAATAAAAAGGAGACTTCAACCTATGAACCCATACCATTTTTATCAAGGCTACGTGCCTCAGCAAACCGACTATTACATGAACTATCAATACAATCCCTATCAGCCTCAATACCAGCAGGATCAGTTTCAGCAGGATCAATTGGACCCAGACCGCCAGCCGTTTCAATTTCAGTCACTCGAA
>JANGZZ010000578.1:0-10090 GCA_026225955.1 Clarireedia paspali | reverse complement strand
ATTATTTTAATAATTTTTTAATATTTTTATAGTTTTTAAAGTTTTTTAATAAAAAATTTGAAAATATAAAATAAAAATCAACAAAATTAATAATAATAATAATATTTTAATAATAGATAATTATATAATTAAATAGTTTAATTTAATTAATTTATAAAAAAGTTATTTATTATATATAATTTTAATCTAATGATTTTCAATAAGAAATTATATTTTTTTAATAAAAAATCGTTTTATTATTAATTTTATTTAATAAATATATTAATACTTTAAAAGTTTTTTTAGATTTAATAACTAGTTTTAAATTATTAATATTATTAAATATTAATTAAATCAGTGATTTAAACTTAATTTAATAAAATTAATAAACTTAGTAATTAAAATTACTAGAATTAATAATAATAATAATATAAAGATAGTATAAAAATATAAATAGATTAGTTTGAATTATAAAAGTATATTATATAAAGTATTAATCTCTTTTTATTAATATTTTTATTATTTTAATAATTTTTTAATATTTTTATAATTTTTAAAGTTTTTAAATAAAAATTTTAAAAATATAAAGTAAAAATCTATAAAATCGATAATAATAATAATATCTTAATAGTAAATAATTATATAACTAAGTAGTTTAATTAATTTGATTTATAAAAGAGTTATTTATTATATTTAACTTTGATCTAATAATTTTTAATAAGAAATTATATTTTTTCAATAAAATTCGATTTTAACTAAAAAAGTTATTAAAATATTTAAGATCTATTTTTAATAATTAACTATTTAGTTTAGTTTTATATAAATAATATTATATTAATAACTAGTTTAACTAGTTTTAAAAAGAATTATTAAACTTTAAAAAAAGAAACTAATAAATTATATTTTTTTAAAATAATAAATAATATTAATTTTAATTTTAAGAAAATTAAATTAATTTATTTCTTTTTTAATAACTTAATAAACTATTTAATTAAATTATTAAATTAATAAGTTATATATTCTTTTAAATTAGTAAAATAGTTAAAAATTTAATTTAATAATATTCTTAAATTTAAAAATTATATTAGAATTTAAATTAATTAAATTAAAATAATATTATTTTAAATTAACTAATTAATTAATATTTAAACTAGTTTATTTCTTTTTATTATATATTAATTATATATTATTTATATTATTAATATTTTAAATTATAAATTCCTAATTTAGTATAAAGAGTAAATTAATTTTAAAGTTCAATTTTAATTATTTTAAAATTTAACTTTTTATAAAATTTTAAAAGTTTTTAAAATTAATTTAGAACTAGTTATAAATATTAAAATTATATTAATATCTCTTAATATTTATTTACTTAATATTAATTACTAATATATTTTTTAAATATTTAAACTTTTAAAAAACTATTTACTTTATAAACTATTTTAAAAAGAATATTAAAAAAGTTATTAAAAGTTAGAACTTAGTTTTAATTTTATTTATCTTTTAAAAGTTAATTAAAAATAGAAATTAAAGTTAATATTAAAATTAATTATTAAGTTAATATAAATTAATTAGATTAAGTAATTAATATACTTGTTAATTAATTTAAATAATTTAGAAAAATTATAACTTTTTAAATTTCTTTTTTAAATAACTAGTTTATTTTTAATTTAAATTAATAGCTTTTTAAAGAAAAATAAAATTAAAGATTATAAAAAACTAATATTAATATTAATATCTAATTAATATATCTTTTATATTAATAAATTCTAATTATAAAATAGAATTAGAATAAAAGTTAAATTAGTTTTTTTAAATTTAAATTAAAAGTTAATTTAAATATATAAATAGAATATTAACTTAAATTAATTAATATATAATAAAGAGTTAGAAAAGATTATTTAAATAATTAAATTAATTAACTATCTTATTTAATTAAGTTAAGAATATATAATTTATAATAATAATTAAATAGAGTTTATAATTAATTTTAAAATATTAATTTTATTTTTTAATATTAAAAGAGCCTTTGATTATATATTTAAAAACTAGTTATTAATAATTTTAAAAGAATTTAAATTATTATTTAGTTTAATTAATTAGATTAATTACTTTTTAAAAACTTAATAATTTTAATTAGCTTTTAATAATTAAATTAAACTCTTTCAACTTATTAATATTAATATTTTATAAAGTAATTTAATTAATTTAATTTTATTCTTAATTTATATTTAAGATCTCTTTTTAATAATTAACTATTTAATCTAGTTTTATATAAACAATATTATATTAATAGTTAGTTTAATTAGTTTTAAAAAGAATTATTAAATTTTAAAAAAAGAAGTTAATAAATTATATTCCCTTGAAATAATAAATAATATTAATTTTAGAACTTTTTTAATTAAAATTGAATTTTATTAAAAAAACACGATTTTTTATTAAAAATTATTAGATTAAAGTTAAATATAATAAATAACTTTTTTATAAATTAATTAAATTAAACTATTTAATTATATAACTATCTATTACTAAGATATTATTATTATTATTAATTCTATTAATTTTTACTTTATATTATAAGATTTTTATTTAAAAACTTTAAAAATATAAAAATATTAAAAAACTATTAAAATAATAAAAATATTAATAAAAAGAAGTTAATACTTAGTATAATATATTTTTATAATTTGAACTAGTTTATTTATATCTTTATATCACTTCTATATTATTATTATTATTAATTTTAATAATTCTAATTATTAAATTTATTAAGTTTATTAAATTAAATTCAAATTATTAATTTAATTAATATTTAATAATATTAGTAATTTAAAACTAATTATTAAATCTAAAAAAATATTTAAAGTATTAATATATTTATTATAAAGTGTTATATTAATATTTATTAATATAAAAATATCTTTAATCTTTAATTAATTTAATAATTAAAAGATTATTTTAATTAAGTTTTTTTTAATTATTTCTAGTATTTTAATAGTTATTAGATTATTTCTTTTTATTATTAATATTATTAATAATATTATAAATATTATTATATTATTAACTTTATTTATAACCTTTTAATTTAACTTTAATATCAATTTATTTAACTTTTCTAATATTATAAATTTAAACTCTTTAATTAAATTTATTATAAATATTATAATTAGTTTTAATAATATTTTATACTACTTTCTAAAATATATTAATTTATTTTTAATAGATTAGATTAATAAAAATTTGAAAATTATTATTAATTAATTAATTAACTTGAAATCTATTTAATTATTTATTTTCAAAACTTTAGATCTTTTAATTAAAGTTAGTTTTTTAATTTCTTTTTAAAAATAATAAAGTAAAATACTTAATTTTATTAAAGTATTTAAAAAATATATTATATTAAGAAAGATTAAAAAAGTTATTAACTAATTAGTTTCTTAATTTAATAATTTCAAATATATAATTTAGAAAATAAAAGTTTAAATTAAAGCTTTTAAAATTATAATTAAAACTTTTATATTTTTAATAACTCTTTTAATAATCCTTTTAATAATTTTAGTATTTTTAGTAACTTTAATATTAAAAATTATTAAAATTATTTAAAATCTAATTTAAACTTTCTTTATTAATATTATTATATTAAATGATTTAAAGTTAAATAACTAGATTATTATTTAAACTAAATCTAAAGTAATTAAATTTAAAATTAAGTTTTTAAATTAATTTATTTTAATATATAATATTATATTATATTATAATACTTTCTTAACTTTTATTATTTATAATATTATTAATAAAGTTTTTAAAATTAAAAAAGTTAAAAAGTTAATTATTTTAATTATTATTAATATATCTAATAAAAAGAATTTAATATTAATTATAACTCTTTTTTATATAATTAACTTTTTAATTAAGAAGATTAATATTTAGAAAAACTTTTTTAATTTTAAAAGAATTTAAAAGAATAAATTATAATTTAAAATAATATTATATAGAATCTTTATTATTAATTTTAATATCTTAAAAAGTATAAAATTAGTATTAAAAAAGATTAAAATCTTTAATAACTTTTTAAATTTTAAACTAATTAAAACTCTTTATTAACTCTTTTTTAAAGTTAATTAAATTATTAAAAAAGTTAATTTAATAATAATCTCTTTTAAAATTATTAAAGAAGTTAAAAAATATATAAAGAATTAAGTTTATATTATTAGAATCTTAATTAAAATTAAGAAACTAATAAATATTATAAAGTTAATTTAATATATTTATTACTAAGATTTTAAATATATAATCTAATTTTATTATTAATAAACTAAATATAATTTATATTCGAAACTTTACTTTATTTTCTAATATATTTATAATATTTATAATATTTATAAAAAACTTTATTTATATTTAACTATAAAATATACTAATTATTTTTAATTTTATATTAATAATTTAAAATTATATAAAGTATATAAAGTAATAAAAAGAATTACTTTTAATTTATAAATAATTAGAATATTTAGATATTATAAATAAATTTTAATAAAAGTTTATTAAAAATTAAATTAGTTTTTAAATTAACTATTAAATTAAAAATCGATTTATTAATAATTTAGAAACTTTAGATTATAGTTAAAAACTAAAATTAGTTAAATAGTTAATTTATAATTTATATTAACTTTAATTAACTTTTAATATTATATTAGAATTTTAAACTTTAAACTTTAATATATATTTTAAAAGTTCTTATTATTAATATTATATTAATATTTAATAACTTGGATTTAGATTTATTAATAATATAATTAAATTTAGAAATTAATATATTTGAAATAGTTAATATTTATAATAAAACTAATTAAATTAAAAGTAATTTAAAAAAAATAATTAAAAGAAGTTTTTTTTAAAGAATATTATAACTAATTTATTTATTTTAAATAATTTTAATATATATTACTTTTAATAAAATTTAGAGTTATTTAATATTTAAAAAGAAGTTTAATTAATTAATTAAATTAAAAATAATAATTTGATGTTATTTAATAATCTAAAGATTAAAACTTTTTTTTTATAAAATTAACTTTTTAATCTTAAACTTTATTTTTACTACTTTAAAAATAATAAAATATATTAATAATTAATAAATATTAAATAATCTAAACTTAAATTATTTATTAATCTTTTTTATAATTAAAAATCTAAACTTAAATAGTTATTTAAATCTTCTTTAAATTTTTAATATTAAGAAAACTAATTAAGATTTATTTAAAGTTAATTTAATTAATTTAACTAATAAAAGTTTAATTTTTAATTAAAAACTTTTAAAGTTAATTAAAAATAAATTAACTTTTAAAATATTAATAATCAAGTTTTTAAAAGTTATTAATTTTAAATTAGTATAATTAATTAAATTAATATTAAATATTATAATTTTAAAAACTAAGTTAAAATTATAAACTAAACTTTAATAGATTTTTAAATTTAAAACTCTTTAAAAATCAATATTAAAAACTTAAAAAAGTTAAAACTAAGAAATCTATTTTTTAATTTAGAATTAATACTTCTTAGTTATTAAATATACTAAATAAAGTTATTAAAATATCTTTTTAAAAACTAAAAATTTAAAATTAATTTTTAAAGTATTTAATTATATTAAAAGCTATTAAAGTTAAATATTATCTTTAATTTCTAACTAATTAATTTTTAAAGAAAAAATAAATATTTTAAAGTTGATTTTATTCTTTTAGTCTTTAATATTAACTAGCTCCTTTTAAAATATTTATAAAATCAATCTTTAATTAGAACTAATAACTAGTAAATTTAAAAGAGTTTATTTAATTAAAGTTAAAAAGAAAATTTTAAAATTTATTAGAATTAGTTAGAAAATTATTATTAAAACTTATATAATTATTTTTAACTTATTTTATAAAGTTTATAATCTTCTTTTTAATTTTAATTATTATTTTATTTATTAATAATAAGTCATAAATATAATATTTAAAAAATTAAAAAAGTTTAATTATTTAATCTTAAAAATTTATAAAGTTATTTTATTATTAAACTATTTAAAAAAGATTAATAAAAGAATATTAATTAAAAGATTAAACTATTTAATTAAAACTATTAGTTTATTATATAGTTTATAAATTAAAAGTTGATTTAAAAAGTTTATAATTAATATCAAGTTATTATTAATAATTAAAATCAAATAAAATTATATAATTAATTTTAAAATATTAATTTTATTTTTTAATATTAAAAGAGCTTTCAATTATATATTTAAAAATTAGTTATTAATAATTTTAAAAAAGTTTAAATTACTATTTAATTTAATTAACTAAATTAATTATTTTCTAAAAACTTAGTAATTCTAACTAGCTTTTAATAATTAAATTAAACTCTTTTAATTTATTAATATAATAATCTATATATATTAAGTTTATTATATTAGTAATCTTTATATATATTATATTAACTTTATTATTTAACTTTAAAGTTATTATTTCTAATAATAAAATAGACTTTTAAATATATTTAGTATATATATATTTTAAATATATAATTTATATAACTATTATATATATATAAACTTTTAAAGCTTTTTAACTTTTTTAGCTTTTTAGTTATTAATTTTAAGAATAATATAATTTTATTTTTATTAAATTCCTATAATATATTATTATATTATTAATAATTTATTATTAATCTTTTTAACTAACTAGTAGTTATTTAAATAATATCTTACTTCTAATTCTCTTTATTTAGAAAACTATTAAAGTTATTAAAAGAAAGTTTATTTTATTAAATAATAATATAAATATTATTATTATTATTATTATTACTTTTATTTTTATTTCTATCTTTTTACTTTTTATTTATAAACTTTATTTATCTTTCTACTTTTTTTATATATTCTTTATACTTTTACTTCTATTAACTAATTTTATTTAATAATATATCTTCTTTTTAAAATACTAAATATAAAGTGTTTAAAAAAAGTATTAAGATATTATAATAAAATAACTTTATATTTAATATAATTCTCTTTATAAAGTATATTTATTCTAAAGATCTAAAGAATATTAATAATAATCTAAAAGCTTAATATATTAATAATATTTATATAGATTCTAATATTAATATAGAAAAGAGAAATAAATAAAAAAATAAAATAATTAATCTTTTACTTTTTTAACTTTAAAATCAAAGCTCTATTTTATCTTTAATAAATAATAAGTTAATAATATTAATTATATTGATTTTAGAATTATAAATATAAATTAAAATTTAATAAAAATAATTAAAGTTATAATAAATTTAAATTATTAAATTAATCTTTATTTATATCTCTTTTAATATTACTTTTAATATTATTATTACTCTCTCTTTAATATCTCTTTAATAAATATAATTTATAAGAGATTAATTAATCCTCTTTATTAAATAATTAGAGTTTATTATTAAATTAAAAATTCTTAATAAATAATTATTTTATAAAATAATTATCTTATAAAATAATTAAGTTATTTATAAATAAGATATTTAAATAATATAATTCTAAATATAATTTAATAACTTTATATATTTATTTTTAAATAATTAATAATATAAATAATCTATTTACTTATATATATTTAATTTATAATCTCTCTTTATTTAATATTAATTTAATTTAACTTCTTTAAATTACTAACTTTATTAATAAATTTAATAATAATTTTAATATCTTTTTATCTTTTTAAAAATATATAGTTTTTAATAAACTAATTATATATATCTACTTTAATTAATATTAAACTTATAAATATATAGATAATTAAGTTGAGAGTATTACTTTTAATTATTTTAAAAGATTATTCTTATAAAAACTATTTTTATTTATAAAATAATTAGTTAAAAAACTATATTTACTTTTTTATAATAAATCTAAATCTACTTTTATTAAGAATAAATATTATATATTATTTATAACTATATTGAAATTATTATCTTTATTTAAAGAGTTTTATTATTAACTTTATATTCTAGCTTTTATTAACTTAGTTTTAAAAAAGATAATCTATAAAGAACTTTTTTTATAAATTTATTAAATATTATTAGAATCGAATTAAAAATATTTAGTATTAAATTATAACTTTATAAGAATTAGTTTAATATTTAAACTTTCTAAAATAATAAGATAATATTAAAAAGTTATTAATATCTTTTTAATTTATTTATATTATTATAATATTTACTTTTATATATTATTATAATATTTATTTTTATATATTATTTTATTAATATTTTAATTAAATTTAATAAAGAAATTATTATTAATTAAATTAATTACTTTTTATTAAATTATAGAATTAATCTTAATTATTTTATTTTATTAATATTAATTAATTTTATTATTAATAAAATATCTTTTTACTTTATATTAAAGAATATTATATTTACTTTTTAAAGTAAATTAAAAGATAATCTTTCTTTTAAAAGTACTTTTAATTATTCTTATAATATTACTTTTTATTATATTAATATTATTAATATTAACTCTTTTAATTAAGAAAAAGAATATCTTAATATTATAAATAAATAAAAGTAAGAAGATAAATATAAAGTTAAAGTTATTATTATTATTTATATAATTAATAATTAAATAAAAAATTATATTTAATTAAAAACTTTTTATTAAATAAAATAAAAGATATAAAATATTTAAATTTAACTAAGTTATTAAATAGAAAGTATATAATATTTCTTTATATATTAATAAGAAATTAATATTTATTCTAAATTAAAGTTTTTATTAACTTTAAAATAAATAACTTTACTTTTATTAATATTATATTCTTTAAAATATTTAACTCTATTTAGAAGATTATAATAAAAAGATTAAAAATATTTTTATTAATTAAAAGATATAATAATAAAAGAAATTAAGAAATCTTTTATTATATTTATTTAAATCTATTTATTAATAATTAACTTTAGATTTATATTCTCTTTTTAATTATTTATTTAATATACTTTATAATCTTTAAAAGAATATAATTATTTGAAAATTAAATCTTTCTAAATTATAAATAATATTAATTATATTAGTTTATAAATTTATTTTCTAGTTAAATATACTCTTAATTTATATTATATATTTATATTAATTTTAATCTTTATATAATTAATTATAAATATTAATAAAATATAAATTAACGAGATTATAAATTAGAAGAGTATTAAAAATAATAAATTAATATTAATTATTTAAATAATTAGATAACTACTTTAATAACTATAATAATAATATTATAATATATTAATATAAAAGAAATTTTATATTATTTAATAGTTTAAAAAGTAGAATTAATCTTTATTATAATTACTTTATTAATTTTATAGTTATCTAAGTTTTATAAAATATTTTTAAAAGATTAAGTTTATATATTTAAAATAATAAAGATTATTTTTAAAAATAAATAGTTAATATAACTTCTAATTATTATTAGAAAGTTTAAATCTTTTTAAAAACTTTAAATAAATTATTTAAAGAAGATTATTAATTTATATATAATTTCTAAAACTATTTTTTATATACTTTATAATTAAGATAATTAATATAAATTAAATATTATCTTGATTTATAAGATTAATTAATTATTTAAAGATTAATAAGTTAATTAGAAAAATAAATAAGTAACTTTTTTATTATTTAAATAATTATATTTTATCTTTTATTTCTAATTAATTATTATAACCTCTTTATTTAAAATTAATATTAAATCTTTGATCTTTAATAAATACTAAGAATTCTTAGTTATATTCTCTAAATCTAAATTAAATACTTTATTACTTTATTAACTTTATAATTATAAAATTATTTTAGAAGAAAATATAAAAAGTAAGTTTTATTATAATCTATTATATAAGATATTAACTAAAGAGTTTAAAATTATTAAAAAGTATTTTATTAACAATTTAATAAAAAGATTTATTAAACTAAATTAAATTTTATTTATTATTTTAATTCTTTTTATTAAAAAGTTAAATAAATTATTATATTTCTATATCGATTTCTAGATATTTAATATATTTATTTATAAAGATTATTATTTACTATTATTTATTAATAAAA
>JANGZZ010000577.1:0-10138 GCA_026225955.1 Clarireedia paspali | reverse complement strand
TTATATTTAACTAGATATAAAATATCTATCTATTTAATAATCTTCTAAAAAGTTTAATTTTCTAATAAATAAATATTTTAAGATTTTTATAAAATTTAATTACTTCTTTAAGTTTAAATTATTTAAAATAGTAAAGATATATTTTATATTTCTTATTAATAAATTAAGAAAAGTTTTAAATAATCTATTTTCTAAATAAATAAATAATCTTTTATTACTTATTAATATTATTAGTAAAAAGAAATAAAAAGTAAAGAAGATTCTTATTTATTATAAATAATATTAATCTCTAGAATATTATATATAATAGTTTAATTATAATATTAATTTAATATAATATAAAATATTTAACTTCAAGATAATCTTATATTTACTTAATATATTCTATTTAAAAAACTTCTTTCTATTTAATCTCTTAATACTCTTTTTAGAATAATTATAATTATATTAAATAGAAGAAGATAATTATAAATATCTTAAAAATAATTATTTAATAGTTTTAATATAAAAGCGATAATTCTTTAAATAACTAGATATATAATTATAAGTAGATATATAATAGTTTTAGTTTATTTATTATATTTATTTGATTTTATTATATTTAATTAATATTCTTATATTTATTAACTATTTTTATTAATTATAATTAATAGATATAAAATATTTAAAAACAAGTTTTTTTAAAGAAGAAGATAATATAATAATTTATATATATTAAGTTTATTATATTAATAACTTTTATATATATTATATTAATCTTATTACTTGATTCTAAAGTTATTACTTTTAATAATAAAATAAACTTTTATATATATCTAGTATATATATACTTTAAATAAATAATTTATATAACTATTATATATATATAAACTTTTAAAGCCTTTTAATCTTTTTAGCTTTTTAATTATTAATTCTAAGAATAATATAATTTTATTTTTTATTGAATTCTTATAATATATTATTATAATTAAAATAAATATATAATATAATTATTCTAACTATCTTAGTTAAACTAGTTAACTAAGATAATTAGAATAATTAAAATAATAAAGAATAAAGATTTATATAACTAGATAGTTTCTCTATAATATATAAAGTTTTATATTTAATTTAATTAATTAAATTCAAGTTACTATTTATATTTATTATTATAATTATTAATTCTTTATATAACTATTATTAATAATAAACCTTATAATATTATTATATAACCTTATTATTATATAATAATCGAGATTTTAATTACTTCTATATAATTTAAAAGATAATTATTTATAATATATTTTTATTATATATTTTATAACTTAGTATTTAAAGTCTTAATATTAATAAATAAAAGTTATTAATTGTTTATTAAAATTAATCTTTAATAATAAATTTTTATTTAAAATATATTAATTAACTTTATTTTTTTTAATATTATTTTATTAAATATAATTTATTTTTTTTAATTTTAAATTTCTTTGAAACTTTTTATTTAATAGTTTAATTTCTTTTAAGTTTATATTTATTTTATATATTAGTAATAATTATTTTTATAATAAGATAATTTTAAATTTTAAAAAAAGGTTTATTATATATTAAATTCGAAATTTAAAAGTTTTATATTATTTTAAATTACTTTAAATAATAAATTAAATAAGAAAATATTTAATTTTTTCTTTATTTATAAATAAAATTATATAAAAATAAAGTCTTTATTTATTTAAATTATATTAAATAATCTTTATTTTCTTTAATAACTATTTTTAATTTAAACTTTTATTTAATTAATATTATATTTAAATATATATTTATATATTTTAATAACTTTTCTTTCTTTTTATACTTTCTTTATTTCTAATATTATTAATATAATAAGAGATTATATATTATAATTAACTATTATTTAATATAATAATATATATTTAAATATAAGTTAATATATTAATATCTCTCTTTATTTTAAATAATTTCTTTTTATACTATTTAACTTATCTTTATTTAAAATAATTTTATATTAGTAACTTTCTATATTAATTCTTTAATTAATAGAATTATAAGTTTTAAATATAATTTAATTAAATTTTTATTATAACTTTAATTTATTTAAAATAAATAAAGACTTTAAATATTTTTAATATAATTAACTATTTAGATAATATATAATAGTTTTATTAATTAAATTTTTAAAACTTTTTAAATCGAAAAATATATTTTAATATTAATAAGATATATATTAATTAAAGTAAAAAAATACTAATAAAATAAATTAAAAAGATTATAAGTTTTAATCTATAATTTAAAAAAATTATATAATATATCTCTTATTTTAAATAATAATAATATATTATAAAAATTAGATTTATAAGATAATAACTTTATATAAAATAAATCTATTATTTATTATAATCAAAGTTATATATAATTAGAATTTTTTATAATAAATAGTAATAGTATATTATAATTATATTTAGATTATAAATAATATAAATTATAAATTAAAATAATTTAGAATAATAAATTATATATATTTACCTTATTATTTAAAAGAGACTAATTATAATTATTATAATTAATAAAAATAACTTTTTTAGAAATATAATATTAAACTATAATTAATTGTATTTATCTTTAAATATATATTATTTAATTATTATATTTATAAAGTAATAATATTTTAATATTATATATTAAAAGAGAGAACTATATATTAAAATTATATAAATTTAAAGTAATATATATTTTTTTATAATAATTATATATTTAAAGTTATAATCTTTCTTTTTATATATTTATATTTTATTATATTTATTTATTAAAAGTATTTTTATTATTTTTAAAAAATAATTTAATAAATTAATAATTTACTAATCTTTCTAATTATAATATAAATTTTGTATATTATTTAAAGTTTATACTTTTAATTATTATTATAGGTTTTTTATTATTATAATAAAAACTTATATATCTAATTATTATTAATAGAAAAGAGATTTTAAATATTTAATTAGTTTTTTTATTTTTAAAATTTCTAGATATTTTTTATATAAATAATTAATTAGTAAATATAAAGAATATTTATAAGAAATTATATTAATTAAATAACTTTTAAATATCCAAAAATATTAAATAGAAAATAGATAATTATAATATAAACTAATAAAGGATTTCTAAATAATATTATTTTTTATAAAAGTTTTTAAAGTTATAATTAAATTATAGTTATTTATAAATAATATTAAAAATAAATTATTTAGTTTTTTAATAATAGAGATTTAAAAATAATATTAATTTTATTATATATATTATAATCTATATTATAAAAAGAGATTTTATTAAAGTATATATTAAAATAATAAATAAATTAAACTAAATAATTAATATTATATAAACTTTCACTTTCTTTTTTTATAATAAAATTTAAAACTTTTATTTATCTTTTAAATTAATTCTTATTTATTTTTAAATAAAATTTTTAAATTAAAATACTAATATTATTTTAATCTATATTTATATAATAATATATTATAGAAACTCAATAAAGAATAAGATTATATTATTCTTAGAATTAATAACTAAAGAATTAAAAGAGTTAAAAGGTTTTAAAAGTTTATATATATATATAGTAATTATATAAATTATATATTTAAAATATATATATACTAGATATATTTAAAGGTTTATTTTATTATTAAAAGTAATAAAATTAATATAATATATAAAGATTATTAATATAATAAGTTCAAGTAATTATAATTAATATAATATATATAAGGATTATTAATATAATAAATTTAATATATATAGATTATTATATTATCTTCTTTTTTAAGAAAACTTGTTTTTAAATATTTTATATCTATTAATTATAACTAGTAAGAATAGTTAATAAATATAAGAATATTAGTTAAATATAATAAAATCAAATAAATATAATAAATAGATTGAAATTATTATATATCTACTTATAATTATATATTTAAGTATCTAAAGAATTATTATCTTTATATTAAAGTTATTAGATAATTATTTTTAAAATACTTATAATTATCTTTTCTTATTTAATATAATTATAATTATTCTAAAAAAAGTATTAAAAGATTAAATAAAAAAAGATTCTTTAAATAAAATATATTAAATAAATATAAAGTTGTTTTAAAATTAAATACTTTATATTATATTAAATTAATATTATAATTAAACTATTATATATAATATTCTAGAGATTAATATTATTTATAATAAATAAGAATCTTCTTTACTTTTTATTTCTTTTTACTAATAATATTAATAAGTAATAAAAGATTATTTATTTATTTAGAAAATAGATTATTTAAAACTTTTCTTAATTTATTAATAAGAAATATAAAATATATCTTTACTATTTTAAATAATTTAAGTTTAAAAAAGTAATTAAATTTTATAAAAATTTTAAAATATTTATTTATTAAAAAATCAAACTTTTTAAAAGATTATTAAATAAATAAATATTTTATATTTAATTAAATATAGTTATTAATATTGAAATTAATAAAATAATATAATATATTTATAGTTTAAACTATATAATTTTAAACTTTCTTAATTATTTAATAAATATATTTTAATACTTTTAAATTCTTTTAAATATATATATATATATATTAGTAATATTAAAATTATTTATAAATTATAATATATTAGTTTCTTTTTAAGTTTATAAATATTATAGTTCTCAATTATATAATATTTTATTAAGAGTATTAATAGTTAAACAAAGTAATAATAAAAATAGAAGTAATTAAATAAGAATTAATTACTTTTTCTTTAATTAAGAATCTTTTTTTCTTTTATAAAGATTCTTAGTTAAAAGAGAATAATATTAATTATATTAATTAATAATAAAGAATAATTCTTAGTTAATATCTTTTAATTTATTCTTTTAATTAATTTAGCTTTTAACTAATTCTTTTAATTATCTAGTTAATAGAATATTAATAATATAATTATAATAATTAATTGAGATATTATTAAATCTTATATAAAGTAATAATTATATTATTGAATTAACTATATTAATTAATTAATACTAATATAATTATTAAGTTAAATAATACTTTCTATAATATACTCTTTAAATTATAATTTTAAATTATATTAAAAAAAGGAAAAAGATTAATAAATAAAATAATTTCTAATATCTTGTTTTTAAAGTTTTATATATCTAATAAATTACTTTTTCTTTTAATTAATTTTTAAAAAGTTTTATTCTAGTAGATATAATTTAGATTATTTATAATTATTAAATAATCTTCTTAGTTAATAATATTATAATTAGAGAATTGAATATTTATTAGAAATATATTTATAAGTACTTAGTTAACTTAATAAATAACTATTAATTAAAACTATTTATTTTAAATAATTATTTTTATTATTATTATCTTAGTTAAAACTAGTTTTAATAAATTATTATTATAATAATAAGATTTAAAATAAGTTTTTAATATATTTATAATAGAAATACTTCTTCTATTTTTATAATATATATATATTATATATAATATAATATTATTATTAATATTATTACTTTCTATTTATTTTCTTTTAATTTTTATATTTATAATTATAATTATTATATTTTTTAAATAAAATCATTCTAATATAAATAAAAGAAATAAAGATAAAGATAATTATATATTAAATAATATATTAGATTATTATATTAATATATATCTTGTTAAATATACTTTTTATAATTAAATAATATAAGATTAGCTCTTTATATATCTTTGATTTCTTAAGAAAGTATATTATAAGAATAATATAAATAAGTTTGATTTTTTTTATTTTTCAATTTTATATTTTCTAATTATAAAGTAGTTTTACTTTTAATTAAATTTAATAAAGATATTTAAGATTTTATTATTTAGTTATTATAAATAAGTTTAGTTTTTATTTTCTTTTCTTAATCTTTTTATTTTTTAATTACTAATCTTTTTTATAATTAGATTTAATTAGATTCTTTTTACTTTTAATTATTATAATTAACTTCTACTTTTAATTATATTAACTATATTCTTATTAATATATTAAAATAATCTACTAGATTATTTTCTTTTTTTGATTATATAGAAATCGATTTAATTAATTTTATACTCTAAATAATTAATAAAGAGTTTATATCTTTATAATTTTATAAATTTTATTATAATTTTCTTTTCTTTATTTCAAATATAATTATTCTAAATATTAAATAGATATTTATTTTTTTTCTAAAATAATATAATATAAAAATTCTATTTATTTTTAAAAGTTAAAAAGTTATAAAATATTAAGTTTATCTATTAAAACTCTATTAAATATATAGTTTATATTTAGTTTAAATAAATTTTTTATAAATAATTATTTTATTATCTTTTTAAAATATCTTAATTAAAAGTTTTATTTATATATAAATTAATTTATTATATACTTCTTATATTTAATAATAAATTATATTAAATAATATATAAATATTTATATCTAATAATATACTTTTATTATTTCTATTAATTAGATTATTTATAAAACTATTTATAAAGAATCTTATCTAGTTAGTTTATTTAAAAGTTAAATAATATTATTATCTATTACTTTTTAATTAAGTTATAATAATTATTATTTATAGTTTAATATAAATAGTCTATTTAATTATAATATTATTAAACTATTTAAAACTTTTTAAAATTCTTATAAAGATTTTTATTCTAATTTTAGTCTAATTAATTTTATAAATAGTTTTAAGAATATATTTTTAAATAATCCTTTTAGAAAACTTTATAATAAATTTAAAATTAAGATTTTTTATATTAAATAATAAAATTAGTTTAACTTAAATAAATATAAAGAAAAATATTCTATTTCTTATAAAACTTATATTTAGAATACTTTTTATAATAATAAATAAAGTATTTATTATAATTATAAATATTTTAAAAAGTTTAAAAGATATTAAATTTATAAAATAAAGAAATATTAATTTATTTTAAAAAAACTTCTATTTTTTATTTAAACTTTATTAACTAAGTTTAAAAAAAAAATATTAAAGAAAATAATATTTTATATTTTATTATAATAAGTTTATTAATTTTATTTCTAAAAATTCTTAAAAACTAAAGTATATTTTTAATATTAAATAAAAGTTTTTAAAATTAATCTTAATAATAATCTTTTAAATAATAAAATTAAAAAGGAAGATATAAAGATAAAAGAGATTAATAATAAAAATAATAAGTTTAATAATAAAAATAATAATATTTTTATATTATCTAAAACTTTTATTATTTATTTGAAAAATTTTTTTATTATATTAAGAATTTTAATATATTTTCTATTTTTTAAAATCCTTTTTATAATAATATACTCTTTATATTTTTTATTAGAATAATAGATATATCTTAGTTAATATAAATTATTATCTTTAGTAATATTTATAAATAAGATTCTATTTTATATTCTTATTTTAATTTTAATAATAAATTAAATTTATTTTATTATTCTTTTTAAATATATTTTTTTATTACTCTTTATATTTAAAATACTTTTATTTTTATAAATACTTTAATAACTTTATTTAATTAAAATCTTTTTAATAAATAAACTTTATTTACTTTATAAAAATTTTATTATAATATTAATTACTTTATTTATCTTTTAAGTTTTTTAAATATATCTAGATTATTAATAACTTTAAATCTATATAAAATATAAACTAAGTTAATTATAAAGTTAATAATAAATAAGTTTTCTATAAAAGAAATAAAGATATTAATAATAATTAAGTTAAAATAATAATTAGATTTTAAAGAAATAACTTAAAATAAATTCTTTTAGTTTTTATAAACTTAGTTTAAAAATTAGTTTTAAGAATTAAATTTATTTTAAATTTAAAATCTTTTTATTTTTATAAAATATATAAAAAGTATTTTAAATTATCTTATATATAATTTATAATATTATAATATTATATTTCTAAACTAGAATTTTTACTTATATTCTCTTTTATATTATTTTAAATTATCTATTTATTAGTTTATATTCTTTTAAATATTAAAATTATTAAAGTATATTTTATAAGATTATTTATTTATTAGAATATATTTCTAATATAATTAGTACTTTTTAGTTACTATACTTTAAGTTTTTAAAAATAAATTAAAAAGATTAAAATAAAATAGATTTTTAAATAAAAACTTTAATAGTTTTTTAAAAGATCTATTAATTTAATCTAGTTTTCTTATAAATCTTAAATATAAATTTATTAATAAATATTTATTTTAAGACTATAAATCAAATAAAAATATTAATAAATAAAAGATTAATTAAAGATTATTAATTATTAAATTAAGTTTTTTAATTTTACTTTTTATATTTTATAAGTTTAGATAAATATAAAAGTATTTAAACTATTAATATATAAAATTCTTAGTAAAACTATTAATTAGTATATCTTTAATAAAAAAATAAATAATATTAAATAATTTCTTTATATATTCTTATTTTAATTATATATTTTAAATATCAATATATTATAATTTAATTAAGATTTATTTATTTTTATCTACTATTAATCTTATTATTTAGATATTATTATAATAAATAATAATAAATTTAAAGATAACTAGATTAAGTTCTTTTAATAATCTTTTTATAATTATAATTTCTTTAATAATCTATTTTATATTAAATAGTTTAACTTTAATTATTGATATTATTATTATATTTTATTTTAATACTTTCTAGATAATTAATCTATTATATAATAATATTATATATTTTTAAAAAGATTACTTTATTTTATTATTATTTATAAAAGATATATCTAAAATAATAAATAGTTATAATAAATAATTTATATTATATTTTATAATAAGATATTTTATTCTTTATAGATAATTAATATAATAATCTATTATTTTTAAATAGTCTTTTTATAAATTAATTAAAAAGTAAAAGAGTTATAAAACTATAAAGATAATATTTATATATAATATAATTATAATATATAAAATTAATTCTACTTTCTTTTAATACTTTTTAACTTTTAATTTTATTATTACTTCTTTATTTTTCTTAAACTTTATAATTAGAAGTAAAGTATTTATAAGATTATTTTTTATAAGATTGAATTTCTAACTAATCTTCTTTATATAGATATTATAAACTAATTATAATTTCTTCTAAATATAGTTTTTAATTATTTATATTTTTAGAAACTACTTAATATTATTTATTTTATATAATTTATATATAAAGTAAATATTATTTATAATTCTTTTAATTTTCTTTTTATAACTTTTATTATAAATTATCTAGATACTATTTATAAAAAATAATATTAATATTTTATAATCTTTACTAATTAATATATAAAGTTTATTTGAATATAACTTTATTTCTAATCTAATTAAAGTTTTAATAAAGTTTTTAAATTATATTATTAGAGAATTTTAAAAGTTATAAAAAATATAATTAATAATTATAATTATATCTTTAACTTTATATTTATCTAAAAGATAATATATAATTAGTTCTTTATTTAGATTATATAATATATTTATAAAGATATTAATTATATTATATTACTTTATTTTAAAATTAAATTTAATAATTATAATTATAATTATTTGAAAAGAATAAGATATAAATATTATAATATATATTAACTTAATTATACTTTTAGTTTAAAGATTATTTCTTATTATAAAATATAATTTATATTTTATAATAAATTTATTCTAATTAGTTTTATTAATAAATATCTATTTAAAAGAGATTAAATTTATTATAATTAAACTTTTTAAAATCTTTTTTTATATATTATAAAACTTAAAATTATTAATCTTTTTATTATAATCAACTTTAAATACTAGTTCTAATAAATAACTTTTAAAATCTTAATAATATTTAAATATTTTAAATATTTAGGTTTTATAGATTTTAAATAATTATAATAATTTTATTATAAATTTCTTAAATTTATTTATAACTATTATTATTATTATATTATAAAATATTATAAAGTTTCTTTATTCTTTATTTTTATTTATATTTAGTTAATTAAGTTAGAATATATTATAGAAATTATTAAGCTTTTTAATATTTTATTTAAATAATTAAAAGATAATTATATTAA
>JANGZZ010000576.1:0-10173 GCA_026225955.1 Clarireedia paspali | reverse complement strand
GAAAATTAATATTTAGAAAAACTTTTTTAATTTTAAAAGTATTTAAAAGAATAAACTTTAGTTTAAAGTAGTATTATATAGAATCTTTATAACTAACTTTAATACTCTAGAAAATATAGAATTAATACTAAAAAAGATTAAGATCTTTAATAACTTTTTAAACTTTAAACTAATTAAAACTCTTTATTAATTCTCTTTCGAAGTTAACTAAGTTGTAAAAAGAGTTAGTTTAATAATAGTCTTTTTTAAAATTACTAAAAAAGTTAAAAGGTATATAAAGAACTAAGTTTATATTATTAGAATCTTAGTTAAAACTAAAAAGTTATTAAATATAATAAAATCAACTTAATATATTTATTACTAAAACTTTAAGTATATAACTCAATTTTACTACTATTAGACTAAATATAATTTATATTTAAAACCTTATTTAACCTCTTAATATATATATAATATCTATAATATTTATAGAAAGTTCTATTTATATTTAGTTTTAAAGTATATTAATTACTTTTAATTATATACTAGTAACTCGAAATTATATAAAGTATATAAAGTTATAAAAAAAGTTACTTATAATCTATAAATAGTTAGAATATCTAAATATTATAAATAAACTTTAATAAAAGTTTATTAGAAATTAAATTAGCTCTTAAGTTAACTATTAAGTTAAAAATCAATTTATTAATAATCTAAGAACTCTAGATTATAATTAAAGACTAAAACTAATTAAATAATCAATTTATAATTTATATTAACTTTAATCAACTTTTAATATTATATTAGGATTTCAAACTTTGAACTTTAATATATACTTTAAAAGTTCTTATTATTAATATTATATTAGTATCTAATAATATAGATTTAGACTTATTAATAATATAACTAAGTTTTAGTATTAATATACTTAAAATAGTTAATATTTATAATAAGACTAACTAAGTTAAAAGTAATTTAAAGAAAATAATTAAAAGAAGTTTTTTTTTAAAAACTATTATAATTAATTTATTTATTTTAAATAACTTTAATATATATTACCTTTAATAGAATCTAAAGTTATTTAATACCTAAAAAGATATTTAATTAGTTAACTAGATTAAAGATAATAATTTAGAGTTATTTAATAATCTAAGAACTAAAACTTTCTTTTATAGAACTAACTTTTTAATTTTAAATTTTACTTTTATTACTTTAAAAATAATAAAGTATATTAATAACTAGTAAATATTAAATAATCTAAGTTTAAATTATTTACTAATCTTTTTTATAATTAAAAATCTAAGTTTAAATTAAAACTATTTAAATCCTTTTTAACTTTTTAATATTAAGAAAACTAATTAGAATTTATTTAAGATTAGTCTAATTGATTTAACTAATAAAAGTTTAATTCTTAATTAATAATCTTTAAAGTTAATTAGAACTAAGTTAACTTTTAAAATATCAATAATTAAGTTTTTAAAAGTTATTAACTTTAAGCTAATATAACTAATTAGATTAGTATTAAATATAACGATTTTGAAAATTAAGTTGAAATTATAAGTTAAACTTTAATAAACTTTAAAACTTAAAACCTTTTAAAAATTAATATTAAAAATTTAAAAAAAAGATAATTAAAGTTAAAATTACTTTTTAACTTAGAACTAATATTTTTCAATTATTAAATATATTAAATAAAGTTATTAGAATATCTTTCTAGAAACTAAAAACCTAAAAATTATTTTCAAAATATTTAATTATATTAAAAGTTACTAAAGTTAAATATTATCTTTGATTTCTAATTAATTAACTTTCGAAGAAAAAGTAAGTGTTTTAAAGTCTACTTTATTCCTTTAACTATTTATATTAACTAGCTCCTTCTAGAATATTTATAAAGTCGATTCTTAATTAAAACTAATAGCTAATAAACTTAAAAGAGTTTATTTAATTAAAGTTAAAAGAAAAATCTTAGAGTTTAATAGAATTAACTAGGAAATTATTAATAAAGTTTATTTAACTATTCTTAACTTATTTTATAAAGTTTATAATCTACTTCTCAATTTTAACTACTATTTAATCTACTAGTAATAAGTAATTAGTATAATATTTAAAAAGTTAAAAAAACTTAATTATTTAATTTTAAAAGTTTATAAAGTTATTTTATTATTAAACTATTTAAAGAAGATTAATAAAAGGATATTAGTTAAAAGATTAAATTATTTAATTAAAATTACTAATTTATTATATAACTTTTAAATTAGAAGTTAATTTAAAAAGTCTATAATTAATATTAAATTATTATTAATAATTAAAATTGAATAAGATTATATAACTAAGTTTAAAATATTAGTTTTATTTCTCAATATTAAAAAGGCCTTTGATTATATATCTAAAAACTAGTTACTAATAATTTTAAAAGAGTTTAAATTACTTTTTAGTTTAATAAACTAGATTAATTACTTTCTAGAAGCTTAGTAGCTCTAACTAGTTTTTAATAACTAAATTAAACTCTTTCAACTTATTAATATTAATATTCTTTAAAATAATCTAATTAATTTAATTTTATTCTTGATTTATATTTAAAATCTCTTTTCGACTATTAGTTATTTAATTTAGTTTTATATAGATAATATTATATTAATAACTAGTTTAATTAATTTAAAAAAGAATTATTAAACTTTAAAAAAAGAAATTAATAAATTATATTTATTTAGAATAATTAATAGTATTAATTTTAATTTTAAAAAAACTAAATTAATCTATTTCTTTTCTAGTAATTTAAAAGTTTATTTAGTTAAATTACTAAATTAATAGATTATATATCTTTCTAAATTAATAAAGTAGCTAGGAATTTAGTTCGATAATACCTTTAAATTTAAAAGTTATATTAGAATTCAAGTTAATTAAATAAAAATAATATTATTTTAAACTAATTAGTTAACTAGTATTCAAACTAGTTTATCCTTTTTTACTATATACTAACTATATATCACTTATATTATTAATATCTTAGATTATAAGTTTCTAATTTAATATAAAGAATAAATTAATTTTAAAGTTTAACTTTAATTACTTTAAAATTTAACTCTTTGTAAAATCTTAAAGATTTTTAAAATTAGCCTAAGTTTAATTATAGATATTAAAACTATATTAATATCTTTTAATATCTGTTTTATTAATACTAATTATTAATATATACTCTAATTGCTTAAACTTTTAAAAAACTATCTAATTTATAAGTTACTTTAAGAAAGTTATTAAAAGTTATAAAATTACTAAAAGCTAAGTTATTAGAAATTACAAAGTTATTAAAAAGGTTATTAAAAGTTAAAATCTAATTCTAGTTTTATTTATTTTTTAAAAGTTAATTAGAAGCGGGAATTAAAGTTAATATCGAAGCTAGTTACTAAACCTATATAAATCAATTAAATTAAATAATTAATATATTTATTAGTTAACTTAAATAAATTAGAAAAACTATAGTCTTTTAAATTTCTACTTTAAATTACTAGTCTATTTTCGATCTAAATTAGTTACTTTTCGAAGAAGGATAAAGCTAATAATTATAAAGAGCTAATATTAATATTAGTACTTAATTAATATATCTTCTATACTAATAGATTATAACTATAAAGTGGAACTAAAATAAAAGTCAGATTAGTACTTTTAGATTTAAATTAAGAGCTAATCTAAATATATAAGTAGAATATCAATTTAAACTAACTAATATATAATAGAGAGTTAAAAGAGATTACTTAAATAATTAAATTAGTTAATTAATTAACTTAGCTAGATTAAAAATATATAATTTATAATAATAATTAAACTAGATTATTATAGTTAAAATTATTAAATAATAATTTTAATTAAGAATAATTAATAAGAGTATTTAATATTAATCGCTAAATAGTTAATAAAGGTACTAATATTAAATTAGTATAAGTTCTAAAGTATTATAAAGTTGAAAAGAACGAATTAGTTAATAAATTAATTAAAAAAGTTATTAGTTTAAAACCAGATATTTATAAAACTAGCTTCGCTTATTTAAGTACCTAGATTAAAACTATTAAAATTTAGAAATAGGAATTAGTTTTAGAAAAAATAATTAAATTAAAACTAGCTATAAAAGTTAATTATATCTTAATTTATAAACTAACTTCTTATACTAAAATCTCGATCCCTCTTGATACTAAGTAGATTACTACTAGTATATTTTATTAATTTAAATTAAGCTATAACTATATTAAAATTTATTTATATTAATTAAACTTAGTTAATAATAATAAATATAAGTATAATAAAAAGAAGATATTAGAACACTTTCTTCTTAGCTACTAGCTACTTATTAGTACTTGTCTAAAGCTAAAGAATAAACTTAATATATACTACTTTAACCTACCTTTATTATTTAATATTAAATCTAGAATTGAAGTTAATCTAGAATTTATCTAAGAAACTAGTATTTATATATAAAGGTATTATCTAACTTAGTTAACTAACTTTTAATAAATTGGATTTATTTATAAATTATTATTATTAAATCTCAAACTAGTCTAATACTAGATATTAGTACTAATACTATTAATATTTAGTATTTAAACTAGTTTGAATTTAATTCCTTTCACTAATATTCAAGGTGTTTTTAAATTATTTTTAGATTATTTTTTATTATTATTTCTTTAAAATTAGAGCTAGACCTTTAATATCTCTTTATATATATAATATTATATATATTTAGACTTATATATATCTAGCTGCTAATAGTATATTCGCTAGTTAACCTATTATAATCTTAGACTTATATAGGTTATTAAAATAAATAAAAAAAAAAAAAAAAAAAATTAATAAGGCTTTTAAAGCTAAAAGAGTTAAAAAGCTAATTATTTCGATTATTACTAATATATCTAATAAGAAGAATCTAATATTAATTATAATTCTCTTTTATATAATCGACTTTTTAATTAAGAAAATTAATATTTAGAAAAACCTTCTTAATTTTAAAAGTATTTAAAAAGATAAGCTCTAATTTAAAATAATATTATATAAAATCTTTATAATCAACTTTAATATTTTAAAAAGTATAAAACTAATATTAAAAGAGATTAAAACCTTTAATAATTTTTTAAACTTTAAATTAATTAGAACTTTTTATTAATTCTCTTTTAAAGTTAACTAAGTTACTAAAAGAGCTAGTTTAATAATAGTCTCTTTTAAGATTATTAAGAAGATTAAAAAGTATATAAGGAACTAAGTTTATATTATTAGAATCTTAATTAAAGTTAAGAAGTTATTAAGTATAATAAAGTTAATTTAATATTTAAAATATTAGGATTTTAAATATATAACTTAGTTCTATTATTACTAGACTAAATATAGTTTATATTTAGAACTATATTCAACCTTCTAATATACTTATAATATTTATAATATTTATAAGAAACTTTATTTATATTTAGTTTTAAAATATACTAATTACTTTTTATTTTATATTAATAACTTAAAATTATATAAAGTATATAAGGTTATTAAAAAAGTTAGTTTTAACTTATAAATAATTAGAATATCTAGATATTATAAGTAAATCTTAATAAAAGTTTATTAAAAATTAAATTAACTCTCGAATTAACTATTAAGTTAAAAATCAACTTATTAATAATTCAAGAGCTCTAAATTATAACTAAGAACTAAAACTAGTTAAATAGTCGATCTATAATTTATATTAACTTTAATTAGCTATTAGTATTATATTAGAACTTCAAACCTTGAACTTTAATATATATTTTAAAAGTTTTTATTATTAATATTATACTAATATTTAATAACTCAGATTCGAATTTATTAGTAATACAACTAAATTTAAAGATTAATATATTTAAAATAGTTAATATCTATAATAAAACTAACTAAATAGAAAGTGATTTAAAGAAAATAATTAAAAGAAGTTTTTTTTTAAAAGATATTATAATTAATTTATTTATTTTAAGTAATTTTAATACTTATTATTCTTAATAGAATTTAGAGTTATCTAATATCTAAAAAGGGATTTAATTAGTTAATTAGATTAAAGATAATAATTTAGAGTTAATTAATAATCTAAGAATTAAAACCTTCTTTTATAAAACTAACTTTTCAGTTTTAAATCTTACTTTTATTACTTTAAAAATAATAAAGTATATTAATAATTAGTAAATACTAGATAACTTAAGTTTAAATTATTTACTAATCTTTTTTATAATTAAAAATCTAAGTTTAAATTAAAACTACTTAAATTCTCTTTAGCTTTTTAATATTAAGAAAGCTAATTAGAATCTATTTAAAGTTAATCTAGTTAATTTAACTAATAAAAGCCTAATTTTTAATTAATAATCTCTAAAACTAATAAGAATTAAATTAATTTTTAAAATATCGATAATTAAGTTTTTAAAAGTTATTAGCTTTAAATTAGTATAACTAATTAGATTAGTATCGAATATAGTAATTTTAAAAATCAAGTCGAAACTACAAACTAAATTTTAATAAACTTCTAAATTTAAAACTCTTTGAAAATTAATATTAAAAGTTTAAAGAGAAAATAATTAAAGTTAAAGTTATTTTTTAATTTAGAACTAATACTTTTTAACTATTAAATATATTAAATAGAGTTATTAAAATATCTTCTTAAAGATTAAAAACTTGAAAACTATTTTTAAAGTATTTAACTATACTAAAAGCTATTAAAATTAAATATTATCTTTAATTTTCAACTAATCAATCTTCAAAAAAAAAGCGAGTATTTTAAAGTCAACTTTGTTCTTTTAATCTTCAATATTGACTAGCTTCTTCTAGAATATTTATAAAGTCGACTTTTAACTAGAACTAGTAATTAATAAGTTTAAGAGAGTTTATTTAACTAAAATTAAAGAAAAAACTTTAAGACCTAATAAAATTAATTAAGAAATTATTAATAAAACTTATTTAGTTATTCCTAGTCTTTTTTATAAAGTTTATAATCTTCTTTTTAATTCTAATTACTATCTAACTTACTAGTAATAAATAATTAATATAATATTTAAAAAACTAAAAAAGTTTAATTATTTAGTTTTAAAAACTTATAAGATTATTTTATTATTTAACTACTTTAGGAAAGTTAATAAAAGGAT
Organism: Clarireedia paspali; assembly: GCA_026225955.1. Lineage (NCBI taxonomy): Eukaryota > Fungi > Ascomycota > Leotiomycetes > Helotiales > Rutstroemiaceae > Clarireedia > Clarireedia paspali. The sequence goes on along the minus strand of JANGZZ010000576.1, from coordinate 3,058 downwards.
ATTAATAAAGAAATTAGATTATTTAATTAAGATTATTAACTTATTATATAGCTTTTAAATTAGAAGTTAATTTAAAAAGTTTATAATTAATACTAAGTTATTATTAGTAACTAAAATTAAATAAGATTATATAATTAATTTTAAAATATTAGTTTTATTTCTAGATATTAAAAGAGCCTTTGATTATATATCTAAGAACTAATTATTAGTAATTTTAAAAAAGTTTAAACTTTTATTTAGTTTAATTAGTTAAATTAGTTATTTCTTAGAAACTTAGTAGCTCTAGCTAGTTTTTAATAACTAAATTAAACTCTTCTAGTTTATTAATACTAATATCCTTTAGAGTAGTCTAATTAGTTCGATTTTATTCTTAATTTATATTTAAAATCTTTTTCTGATTATTAACTATTTAATTTAATCTTATATAAATAATATTATATTAATAATTAATTTAATTAGTTTTAAAAAAAACTACTAAATTTTAAAAAGAGAAGTTAATAAATTATATTCCTTTAAAATAATAAATAGTATCAATTTTAACTTTAAGAAAACTAAATTAATCTATTTCTTTTTTAATAACTTAGAAGTTTATTTAGTTAAATTATTGAATTAATAAGTTATATATTTCTCTAAGTTAATAAGATAATTAGAAATCTAATTTAATAATACTTTTAAATTTAAAAGTTATATTAGAATTCGAATTAGTTAAACTAAAATAATATTACTTTAAATTAACTAGTTAGTTAATATTTAAACTAGTTTATTTCTCTTTACTATATAATAATTATATATTATTTATATTACTAGTATTTTAGATTATAAGTCTTTAATTTAATATAAAGAGTAAATTAATTTTAAAGTCTAACTTTAATTATTTTAAAACTTAACTTTTTATAAAATCTTAAAAGTATTTAAAATTAGTTTAAAGCTAGTTATAGAAACTAAAGTTATACTAATATCTTTTAATATCTATTTTATTAATACTAATTACTAATATACTCTCTAGTTATTTAAACTTTTAAAAAATTATCTAATTTATTAATTTCTTTAAAAAGATTATTAGAAGTTATAAAGTTATTAGAAGAATTACTAGAAAAGTTATTAGAAAAGTTATTAGAAGTTAGAATTTAGTTCTAGCTCTATTTACTTTCTAAAAGCTAGTTAGAAGTAAAGATCGAAATTAATATCAAAGCTAACTACTAAGCTAATATAAATTAATTAGATTAAATAATTAATATATTTATTAGTTAATCTAGATAAACTAAAAAAACTATAACTTTTTAAATTCCTATTTTAAACTATTAGTTTATTTTTAATCTAAATTAACTATTTTTCAAAAGAGAATAAAGCTAATAATTATAAAGAGTTAGTATTAATATTAGTATTTAATTAATATACCTTTTATACTAATAAATTTTAACTATAAAGTAAAACTAGAATAAAGATTAGATTAGTACTTTTAGATTTAAATCAAGAGCTAATTTAAGTATATAAATAGAATATTAGTTTAAATTAACTAATATATAATAAAGAGTTAAAAGAGGTTATTTAAATAATCAAATTAACTAGCTAACTAACTTAATCTAATTAAGAATATATAGTTTATAATAATAATTAAATAGAATTATTAAAGCTTAAATTACTAATTTAGTAATAATTAATAATATTAATAATATTAAGTAATATTAGTAAACTAGAAAAGCTTTTAGGATATTAATATATTTATTAAAATATTATATTAATATTTATTAATATAGTTACTCTTTTAACTCTTAATAATAATAATAACAATTAAGATATTATTTTGATTAACTTTTTCTTAACTACTTCTAATATTATAATAGTTATTAAGTTATCTTCTTTAATTATTAATATTATTAATAATATTAATAATATTATAAATATTATTATATTACTAACCCTACTTATAACCCTTCAATTTAACTTTAATATTAACTTATTTAATCTTTCTAATATTATAAGTTTAAACCTTTTAACTAGACTTACTATAAATATTATAACTAGCTTTAATAATATCTTACTTTATCTTCTAAAATATATTAATCTCTTCTCGATTAAATAGATTAATAAAAATCCGAAAATCATTATTAATTAATTAACTAACTTAGAATTTATTTAGTTATTTATCTTTAAAGTTTTAGACTTTTTAATTAAAGTTAGTATTATAACTTTTTTCTAGAAATAATAAAGTAAAATACTAGATCTTATCGAAATATTTAAAGATTATATTATATTAGGAAAAGTTAAAAAAGTTACTAACTAATTAACTTCTTAATTTAATAACTTTAAATATATAATCTAGAAGATAGAAAACTAAGTTAAAGTTTTAAAACTATAAAAATAGTTTTTAGTAACTCTTTTAATAACTCTTTTAATAATTCTAGTATTTCTAATAACTTTGGTAATAAAAATTATTAAAATTATTTAAAATCTAATTTAGGCTAGCTTCGTTAATATTATAATATTAAGTAACTTAAAGTCAAGTAATTAGATTATAATTATAGTTAAATTTAAAGCAACTAAATTTAAAACTAAGCTTTTAAATTAATTTATCCTAATATATAATATTATATTATATTATAATATCTTCTTAACTTTAATTATTTATAATATTATTAATAAGGTTTTTAAAGTTAAAAAAGTTAAAAAGCTAGTTATTTCAATTATTACTAATATATCTAATAAAAAGAACTTAATATTAATTATAACCTCTTTTTATATAATTAACTTTTTAATTAAGAAGATTGATATTTAAAAAAATCTTCTTAATTTTAAAAGTATTTAAAAAGATAAACTCTAATTTAAAGTAATATTATATAAAATCTTTATAATTGATTTTAATATTTTAGAAAATATAAAATTAATACTAGAAGAGATTAAGACTTTTAATAACTTTTTAAACTTTAAACTAATTAAAACTCTTTATTAGCTTTTCTTCGAAGTTAACTAAGTTACTAAAAGAGTTAATTTAATAGTAATCTCTTTTAAAACTATTAAGGAAGTTAAGAGATATATAAAGAACTAAGTTTATATTATT
>JANGZZ010000575.1:0-10176 GCA_026225955.1 Clarireedia paspali | reverse complement strand
TTATTTTATTTTTATTTTATTAAATATATTTATCTTTATTTAAAGTTCTATTAAAAGTATTTATTAATATAATTTTATTAATAAAATTCTATTAATAGATTTCTACTAAAAGAATATTATTAGTTCTAATATTTAATATTAATTTTAATATAATAATTATAATTATAAATTTCGCTTTTTAAATTTAAGATCTTTAGATATTTATATAATTTAAAGTTATAATATTATTCTCTTTTTAACTTAGTATTATCTTAATATTTATTATAATAATATAAAATATTTATTTAGATCTTTTAATAAATACTTTGTTTTTTCTTTCTTTATTATATTTATAATCTATATTAGTAAGTTAATAAATTGTTATATTAATTTATTTTCTTATATTTTTAAAGGAATTTTTATAGATATAACTTGTTCTTATTATAAAAATAATGAACTTGAATATAAAGTTATTTTTAATTCGAAAAAGTATTTTAAATATATAAAAGTTAATAATTATATTAAATATAATATTTTTAGTTTTATTAAAGAGAATTAAAAGATATTAAAATAAAAAGAAATAAAGATTTATTAAGAAAAAAAAGAGATATTAATAAAACTACTTTATTTTAAATAGTAAAAAAGTTTATTTTATAAATATATTATAAAAATATTTTATTAAAGTTTTTATTCTTTAGATAAATTAGATATTAAAAAGAAAAAAAAAGAGATTAAAAAAAGAATAAACTAATTAAATTATATAAGTTTCTATCTTTATTATTATTAGTTTATTTTCTTTTAAATTACTTTTAATAAATAACTTTAAATTAATTATTTAATTAAAAGGTAAAGATACTTTCGATAGAATTTCTTTAAATATTATAAGTAATTTAAGTTTTTAACTAGTTTCTATATATTTTCTAAATATAAATATCTTTTTTATTTTATTAAATAATATAATTATCTTCTAATATACTTATAATATAATATTTCTTCAATATTATATTTAATATTTAAGTTAATTAGTTTGATTTCTATATAAGATATATTTAATACTTTTAGTAATATTAATTTAAATAATAAAATATAGAAAACTAAATATATCTTTATTATTATTAATAGCTTTAATTTATAATTAACAAGTTTAATTACTTTATTAATTTTAAAAAGTTTTAATTTCTTATAATCTAATTTATTACTTAGTTTCTTTATATTAATATTTTATTTAAAAAGATAAACTTTATTTTTTTTCTTAAATATTAGTTTTATATTATATTTCGAATTATAATAATTTATAGTTTATTATAAAATAAACTTAATATTAAATAATAATTATTTATATAATTTCTTTAATTTATTTATTTTTATAATATTTATATTTAATTTTACTTTATTTATTAATTATATATTATATATTCTTAGTTTAAATCTAAAGTTAATATAAACTAGTATTATATTTATAGTTATTACTTCTAAAGTATTATATATAAATTATATAAATAGTAGTAATTCTATCTAATTATCTTATTTATAATTAATATAATATTATAAATATTATTTTAATATTTAATTTAGTTATTCTATTTAACTATTTATTTATAAATAAAATATTATAAATAACTTTCTTTTAATTCTTAGTAATATTATAAATATCTATTAGAATTTCAATATAAAAAGCTTATTATAATTTAAAATTATTTATATTAATATTTTATATATACTAATTATTATTTTAAAGAAGATATATATTAAATTTTCTATTATATTACTTTCTTTATATAATATTATATATCTAAACTTAGTTAATTAATCTATAATTATTAAAATAGAATTATAAATTATTTTTATAATTAGATTTTTTAAAGATAATAATTTAATTATAAAGTTTTATATAATAAACTTCTATAATTAAATAGATATATTTAAACTTTTAAGTTAATTATATAAAGTATATTATAAAGTTTTATTCTATATATAAATATTATAATTCTTAATAACTTCTTTAATTATATTCTTTATTTATAGAAAATAATAATTCGCTTTAATCTTTATAAATATTTTTATAATTCCTTAATATTTATAAACTAATAATTTATATTATTTTTAAATATACTATTTAACTAATATTAAAGAAATATATATCTTTTTATAAAAGTATATTATTTTATTAATAACTATAAACCTTTTATTTAATTGTTCTAATATTTATTTTATAATAAAATTATTCTTATAATACTTTTATATTTGTTTTTCTAAATAGTTATTATAAAGTAATATTATTATAACTAGTTAAACTATATTAAATATTAATAAATTCTCTTCTTTTTAAAATATAATATATAATTTATATATTTTATTTCCTAGATATTCTAATTTCTTATTAAGTATATTAACTTTAATATTTTTATTTTCTTTAATATATAATATCTTAAAATTATATATAACTAATATTTCTATTTATTATATTTATTATTTATTTAGAACTTTAGTTATTATAAAATATATTAAATTCTTATAATTTAAATAAACTTAAACTATATATTTAGATTTTTTAAAATAAACTCTTTATTTTTTAAAAGTATTAATAATAGTTAATAACTTTTTATTATATATCTTATAATTTAGCTTTATTAGTTATAACTTTCTAAAATAATATATTATTAATTATAGTTTCTTATTCTTATTTAATTAATTAAGAATTATATTTAATATATAATCTAATATATTTATTTTAATAATAATTAATTATTTAAAATTAAAAATAATTAAAACTAATATATATATAAAAGTTTATTTAAAAATATTAAATATTTATTATATTATATTACTTTATTTATACTTTATATTCTTTTTAATTAACTTTATAAATAATATTATAATTTTTAAATAATCTTTAATAAATTATTTATAAAAGTTTATAAATCTTAAAAAAAATTATATTTCTTTAATTTTAATAAATTATATTTATTTTAAAACTTCTTTAACTTTTTTTAAACTTATCTTAAATCTATTAATATTAATAATATATTTTAAAAATTTGATTTTAATAATATAGAATTTATATTTAAATAGTTTTAATAAAATATTTATATTTTAAAGAATTTTCAAGATTTCTTATATAATTTTAATATATTTTTCAAAGTTTTTTATAAAGATTAAAATATTATTAAAATAAATTATATAATAATTATTAAGATTCTTTTTTAATAAGTTATTAATTAACTTTATATATATAATTAATAAATTTATAAGCTTGAAAAATATTATTTAATATTTATAATATCTATACTAAATATAAAATATAATCTTCTATTTATTATCTTCTTTAATTTAGATTAAATTGAATCTTATATATTAATTTAACTTTATAAAATATTTAGTTTTTTTAATTTGATCTTATAGTTTACTAATTAATAATAATAAGTATTAATCTTTAATAGTAATAATATTAAGTTTTTAATAATTAATAATAAATCTATTTTTTTTATCTCTTTTCTTTAATATAAAGAAGATTAATACTTTTATAAATAAAAAGGATTCTCTAATAAATCTTTTAATTAAATTTTTATCAAAGTATTTATAAAGTAATTTAAACTTCTTCTTTAATAATAATATAATTAATAAGAATAATAGTTTCTTTCTTTCTTTTAATTTTATTTTATAATTTTAAAACTAATATTTTAATAAAATATCCTTTTAAAACTTTTCTTTAAAGATTTCTATATATTTCTAATATTTTATTAATATATCTTTTAATAAAGAATTTTAAATTAGATATTTAATCTTCAAAGTATTATTTACTTTTAATATAAATAGTTTTTCTTACTATTTTTTAAACTAGAATATTAATTTTATAAAACTTTATATAAATTTCATTTTATATTTATACTTATCTAATTTCAAAGTTTTTTTAATTTAATTAATATATAGATTATAATATATTAATTATAATATTTTTAAAGTTATTTAATATCTTTTTTATAAAACTAAATTTATTTATATTTATTTAGAATACTATTTTATTTATATTTCGAATTTTTATATTTTATATTAAATTAATTTATTTCTTATAACTTACTATTTATTAATTAAATATAATATATATAAAATTAGTTTCTTAAAAGTTTATAATTTTATTAAAATAGTAACTTTTAGTATTATAAAATTTTCTATTACTTTTAAATCTATTATTATTTAAAGTAATTATTTATTTATATATATTATATAAAAGAATTATTATATTTTTTAAAAGTCTTTTAACTTTTTAATTAACTTTCTAAATAACTTTATAAGTTATTTCTAATTAATATAAAGTATTTTATAATAAAGTTTTATAATTAATATATTTTATTATATTTTAATTTTATTATTTATAAATTTTATATAATATATTTAATCTTCTATTAAAAACTATATAATTAGTTATTTTATATAAATATTCTCTTTTATAATAATCTATATATATTAAACTTATTATATTAATAATCCTTATATATTATACTAATCTTGCTATTTAATTCTCAAGTTATTACCTTTAGTAGTTAAGTAGACTTTTAAATATACTTAGTATATATATACTTTAAATATATAACTTATATAATTACTATATATATATAAACTTTTAAAGCCTTTTAATCTTTTTAACTTTTTAATTATTAATTCTAAGAATAATATAATCTTATTCTTTATTAAATTCTTATAATATATTATTATATTATTAATAATTTATTATTAATTCTTTTAATTAATTAATAACTATTTAAATAATATTTTATTTTTAATCCTCTTTATTTAAAAAACTATTAAAGTTATTAAAAGAAGATTTATTTTATTAAATAATAATATAAGTATTATTATTATTATTATTATTTTTACTTTTATTTCTATCTTTTTACTTTTTTTTATAAACTTTATTTATTTTTTTATTTTTTTTATATATTCTTTATACTTTTATTTCTACTAATTAATTTTATCTAATAATATATCTTCTTCTCGAGATACTAAATATAATATATTTAAAAAGAGTATTAAGATATTATAATAAGATAATTCTATATCTATTATAATTCTTTCTCTAAAATATACTTATTTTGAAAAGCTTGAGAATATCGATAATAATTTAAAAACTTAGTATATTATTAATACTATTATAAATTCTAATATTAATATAAAAAAGAGAAATAAAAGAAAAGATAAAATAATAAATTCTTTATTTTTTTAACTTTAAGATTAGAGCTCTACTTTATTTTTAATAAATAATAAGCTAGCTATATTAATTATATTAATTTTAGAATTATAAATATAAATCAGAGTTTAATAAGAATAATCAAGATTATAATAAGTTTAAATTGTTAAACTAATTTCTATTTATATTTCTTCTAATATTATTTTTAGTATTATTATTACTTTTTCTTTAATATCTCTTTAATAAATATAACTTGTAAAAAATTAATTAATTCTTTTTATTAAATAATTAGAGCTTACTACTAAATTAAAAGTTCTTAATAAATAATTATCTTATAAAATAATTAAGTTATTTATAAGTAAGATATTTAAGTAATATAGTTCTGAATATAATTTGATAACTCTATATATTTATTTCTAAGTAACTAGTAATATATATAATTTATTTACTAATATATATTTAACTTATAATCTCTCTTTATTTAATACTAATTTAATCTAACTTCTCTAAATTACTAATCTTACTAATAAGTTTAATAATAGTTTTAATATTCTTTTATCTCTTTAGAAATATATAATTTTTAGTAGACTAGTTATATATATTTACTTTAATAAATACTAAGTTTATAAATATATAAGTAATTAAATTGAGAGTATTACTTTTAATTACTTTAAAGAATTATTTTTATAAAAGCTACTTTTATTTATAAAATAATTAATTAAAGAACTATATCTTCTTTTTTATAATAAGTCTAAATTTACTTTTATTAAGAATAAATACTATATATTATTTATAACTACCTCAAGACTATTATCTTTATTTAAAGAGTTTTATTAATAACTCTTTATTTTAATATCTATTAGTTAAGTTAGTAAAGAGATAATTTATAAAGATTTCCTTTATAAACTTATTAGATATTATTAGAATCGAATTAAGAATATTTAGTATTAAACTATAATATTATAAGAATTAGTCTAATATTTAAATTTCTTAGAATAATAAGATAATATTAAGAAGTTATTAATATTTCTCTAATCTATTTATATTATTATAATATCTATTCTTATATATTATTTTATTAATACTTTAATTAAATCTAATAGAGAAATTATTATTAATTAAATTAGCTATCTTTTACTAAATTATAGAACTAATCTTAGTTACTTTATTTTATTAATCTCAACTAATCTTATTACTAATAAAATATCTTCTTATTTTATATTAAGAAATATTATATCTACTTTTTAAAGTAGATTAAAAGATAACTCTTCTTTTAAAAATACTTCTAATTATTCTTATAATATTACTTCCCACTATATTAATATTATTAATATTAATTCTTTTAATTAAAAAGAGGAATATCTTAATATTATAAATAAATAAAAGTAAGAAGATAAATATAAAGAAAAAACTATTATTACTATTTATATAATCAATAATCAAGTAAAAGACTATATTTAATTAAAAACTTTTTACTAAGTAGAATAAAAGATATAAGATATTTAGATTTAACTAAGTTGTTAAATAGAAAGTATATAATATTCCTTTATATATTAATAAGAAATTAATATTTATTTTAAATTAAAGCTTTTATTAACTTTAAAATAAATAGCTTTACTTTTATTAATATTATATTCTTTAAAATACTTAACTTTATTTAAAAGATTATAATAAAAAGATTGAAAATACTTTTATTAATTAAAGGATATAATAATAAAAGAGGTTAAGAAATCTTTTATTATATTTATTTAAATCTATTTATTAATAATTAACTTTAGATTTATATTCTCTTTTTAATTATTTATTTAATATACTTTATAATCTTTAAAAGAATATAATTATTTGAAAATTAAATCTTTCTAAATTATAAATAATATTAATTATATTAGTTTATAAATTTATTTTCTAGTTAAATATACTTTTAATTTATATTATATATTTATATTAATTTTAATCTTTATATAATTAACTATAAATATTAGTAAGATATAAATTAATAAAATTATAAATTAAAAGAGTATTAGAAATAATAAATTAATACTAATTATTTAAATAACTAAATAGTTACTTTAATAACTATAATAATAATATTATAATATATTAGTATAAAAGAAACTTTATATTACTTTATAATTTAAAAAGTAGAATTAACTTTTATTATAACTACTTTACTAATTCTATAATTATCTAAACTTTATAAAATATTTATAAAAGATCAAGTTTATATATTTAAGATAATAGAAATTATCTTTAAAAGTAAATAGCTAATATAACTTTTAGTTACTATTAGAAAATCTAAGTCTCTTTAGAAACTTTAAATAAATTACTCGAAGAAGATTATTAATTTATATATAATCTCTAAAGTTACTTTCTATATATTTTATAATTAAGATAATTAGTATAAATTAAATATTACTTCGATTTATAAGATTAATCAATTATTTAAAGATTAATAAGTTGAATAAAAAAATAAATAAATTACTCTTTTATTATTTAAATAATTATATTCTATCTTTTAATTTTAACTAACTATTATAACTCTTTTATTTAAGATTAATACTAAGTTTTTAATTTTCGATAAATACTAAGAATTCTTAGTTATATTCTTTAAATCTAAATTAAATATTTTACTATTTTATTAACTTTATAATTATAAGATTATTTTAGAAGAAAATATAAAAAGTAAGTTTTATTATAATTTATTATATAAAATATCAACTAAAGAGTTTAAGATTATTAAAAAGTATTTTACTAAGAATTTAATAAAAGAATTTATTAAATTAAATTAAATTTTATTTATTACTTTAATCCTTTTTATTAAAAAATTAAATAGATTATTATACTTCTATATTAACTTCTAGATATTTAATATATTTATTTATAAAGATTATTATTTATTATTATTTATTAATAAAACTCTTATTTATATCTTTTATATAAAAATTTTTATTAAACTAGATATCAAATAAATATTTTATTATATTAAAATAGATCTAATTTTAAAAAAGTATATTATATTCTATATATACTATAAAGTTTATAAATATAAAGTTATATCTTTTAAATTAATTAATAGTCTTGTAATATACTAATATTATATAAATAATATTCTCTTTAACTATTTAGATATTTTTTATACTATATACTTTAATAATATCTTAGTCTATTTTAAAGATATATTTAAGTATAAAGTCTATATTAAACTAGTTTTATAGTATCTCTAAGATACTAGACTATAAACTAATCTTAAGAAATATAAATTTAATATTATTTATATTAAGTATTTAGAATTTATTATCTTGATTAATAATATAAAAATAGACTTTAAGAAAGTTATTATAATATAATAATAAGTTTATCTTTTAATAATAAAAAGTATATAATTATTTCTTAGATTTTATAATTTTTATAAATATTTTATTTATAATTTTGATATTATAATTAAATTACTTATTAACTTAATTAAAGTTAATACTTTATTTTACTTTGATAAAAGTTATTAACTAGCTTTTAATATATTTAAATATATATTAATAAGTATATTACTTTTTTAATATTATAATTATTTACTTTTTTATATATTAGAAATAAATATATTAAATAATATTATAATAAATATATTTTTATAGAAATATAATAATAATTAACTTTTTATAATATTCTTTTTAAAAATAATATAATTAGTTGAGCTAAATTATAAAGTATATAATAAAGAAATACTTATAATTATTAAATTATTTAGTAACTAGTAAACTAAGTTTATATCAACTTTATATTAGATCTATATTTATATAGATTATAAAATATTAAAATACTTTATAATTACTAAATCTTTAAATATATAATAAATTTAATAAATTAAACTTTTTATAAATTATAACTTTTTAATTATATATTATTTAAAAAAGAATAACTTTTTTATAAATATATTAATTTATAAAGTTAATAAACTATTATTATAAAATAAATAAAAGAAGTAAAATAAATTATAATAACTTTTATATAATAATTAAATTAATTTAAAGATCTTTAATAAATTATTAATTAATATTATTATATTTAATACTTTTAATTCCTTTTTATTTTTAATTCTTTTTATTAATTATCTCTTTAAAATTAATTATAACTTAAAGAGTTTATAAAGTTTAAAAGTCTAAACTATTTATAATAATCTTTATTTAACTTTTAAAGATAATCTTTTTATATATAATAATTATCTTATTATTTCTAATATTTAAAATCTTTATATATTATTTATTTATAAGATATATAATTTTATATCAACTATATACTTTAATATTAAAAAAACTATTCTTTTATTTACTAAGTTATACTATTAATATAAATTAGTTACTTTAGTATATATATATATCTATAACTATTATATTTGTTATAGAAATTTAGTTTTTTATAATAAAACTTTAAAATTATTTTACTCTTTACTAATCTTTATATATATATAAGAATATATTATAATAGATTATTATAATTTTAATAAAGATAAATATAATTTTAATAATATCTTAATTATTATCAACTATCTTAGTAAATAAATAATTACTATTTTATATTATAAGATAATCGATATTTAAGAACAAGTTTAATTATACTTTTAGTATATCTATTAATATTATAATTTGTTAATAATAATACTTTCTAATTATAGTTTATAATTTATATCTATCTTCTAAAAACAATTTAATAGTATTTTAAAAATTTAGATTAAACTTTTAATTACTAACTATCTATAAACAAATAGTTAAACTAAGATTTATAATTAGTATTTATAAAAAAGACTTTAACTTTTTATTAACTATTATTAAGATAATTAGTTTAAATTCCTATTAATAATAAATTATATTTAATTAATCTTACTTTATATATCTCTAGATAATATAAGTTTATTTAAAGTATTATATAGCTAAGAACTATAATATATATAAATTTAGAAAGAAACTAATATATTATAGTTTATAAATAATTTTAATATTATTAATATATATATATATATT
>JANGZZ010000574.1:0-10193 GCA_026225955.1 Clarireedia paspali | reverse complement strand
TCCGAAACAAGAGCATTCAGCCTTTCAATATTCTCTCTCCGATGTGTCTTCAATTAAAAAAGATGCCCCATAAGGACATCTTTTGCATCACTCCGCCAGCTTCTCCAAATTGCCGTTCCGGTCCATTTTGAACTTTGTGGCCGGACGCTCTTCTTCTTCAAATAAGACAAGCTTTCTTGCACGGTTCATGATTTTCATGAGTGTTTCGTAATCTTCCTGCACCATGACGGTATCCTGCTCAAGCTGTGATACTTTTACAGCAAGATCCTGGTTCCGCATGGAAAGCTCGTAGTTTTCGCGCTTTAATCTCTCATTCTCAAGTTTCAGTGCATTTACGTGCTCGTTTGACTGAGAATATGATTCTAGAAATGAAATGACCTGGCTCATGGTCAATTCGGCTGATGGTGAAGGCACCGAAGGTCTGCGGGCTGTATATGGAATCTCGTAAGTTTCCTCTATGTGCACATCTTCCTGGTAGGCAGGGTGTGTCACAGCAGGCAGTTCTTCTTGTTCATAGACAGCCGGATGAATTTCTTCAGATACAGGTACATTCTCAGTTTCAGGCGGAGAGTAGAGCAGCTGCTTTTTGGCGGGCTGTCCTTTTCCTGCTGCGCGCATTTTTTGCTTGCGCTGTTTTTTGGCAAGCTGAAGCGCTTTTTCATAGTTATGGCGGACAACGGCGTTCCAGCGGAATCCGCAGGCGGCCGACGTGCGGTTAAGCTTGTCTCCTACTTCTTCAAAGGCATTCAGCTGTGTGCTTCCTTCGCGGACGTGGCGGAGGACAGTTTCAGCCAATAACAGATCATCTTCTTCTGACCAGGCGTCTTGTCGCTGTTTCATGTGTTCCAACTCCCTTAATAAAAGTGTAGCTAGAATACTTTCTTAAGATGCGAAGCAGATAAAATGTGCATCCGCTTTTCATTAGATAAATAGTTGTGTATTTTCTTGTTACCATTCTGGCCAGATTGGGCGGGTTTTATACAAAAACTTTACAAGGATAGTAGATTTTCCGAAAAGGGATTCTTTCTAGAAGTTATTTCCCCCGGCTTGCATTGGCGTTCAAATAGCTGTAAAATACCAAATAGTGTTTGAACGTGATTCACAGAAGGAAAGGGTTGTAAGACAGTGGCAAATGAATTCAGAATATGCGACGATTGCCAGGCAACCAACATGAAGACGTTGCTGCCGCGCCTGAAAAAAGTGGATCCTGATGCGAAAATTGACATCGGGTGCCAGTCATACTGCGGTCCAGGCAGAAAAAAATCGTTTGCATTTGTTAATAACCGTCCGCTATCAGCTCCTAGTGAGGACGAGCTGATCGTTAAAATTGAAACAAAACTGAAGAAATAATATCACCATTGGCACATCCTGCAGTGGTGATTTTTTTATCGGATTCATTCCTGAAAATAATGGTTGAAGCCATCATTTCCAAATCGATATAATGGATACAAGTCAAGATGGAAGAGGGAACTTTAAGTGGCCATTAGCGGAAAGCTTTCTGAGGAAAAAGTGTTTAAAGATCCGGTACACAGATATATCCATGTAAGGGACAAGCTGATTTGGGATCTGATTGGAACGAAAGAGTTTCAAAGGCTCCGCAGGATCAGACAGCTCGGAACGACCTACCTTGTCTTCCACGGAGCAGAACACAGCCGGTTTAATCATTCTTTAGGAGTCTATGAAATTGTGCGGAGAATCGTAGATGACGTGTTTAAAGGACGTCCTGAGTGGAATGATGACGACAGGCTTCTTTCGCTTTGCGCAGCCCTTCTGCACGATTTGGGGCACGGTCCGTTTTCGCATTCATTTGAAAAAGTGTTTCACATGGATCATGAACAATTTACACGGGAGATTCTGACGGGTGATACAGAAGTGAACGCCGTCCTGCGCCAGATGGGTGACGATTTCCCGAAAAAGGTGGCCGAAGTGATCGGCAAAACGTATGAGAATAAGCAGGTCGTCAGCCTCATTTCGAGCCAGATTGACGCCGACCGGATGGATTACCTGCAGCGGGATGCTTATTTTACAGGAGTCAGCTACGGACATTTTGATATGGAGCGGATACTCAGGGTCATGAGGCCGCGCGAAGATCAGGTGGTCATTAAGCAAAGCGGGATGCACGCTGTAGAAGATTACATTATGAGCAGATATCAGATGTACTGGCAGGTGTATTTTCATCCTGTCACACGGAGTGCAGAGGTTATCCTGACAAAAATTCTGCACCGTGCCAAGCAGCTTCACAAAGACTATTACACATTCAGGCAGGACCCGGTCCACTTTTATTCTATTTTTGAAGAGGAAGTCACCACGGAGGATTATCTGAAGCTTGATGAGTCCGTTGTGATGTATTATTTCCAGCAGTGGCAGGAGGAAGCGGATCCGATTCTGAGCGACCTTTGCAGAAGGTTCATGAACAGGAATCTGTTTCAATATGCGGAGTTTAATCCTGCTGCAACAGTGGAAATGAAGAAGCTGATGGAGCTTACAGCTTTGTTTAAAAAAGCAGGCATCGACCCTGACTATTATCTTGTAGTGGATTCATCGTCTGATCTTCCTTACGATTTTTACCGTCCGGGAGAGGAAGAGGAGCGTCTTCCGATTCATCTGCAGCTGCCAAACGGGGATTTGCGGGAGCTTTCCCGCCAGTCGGAGATTGTAGATGCGATATCAGGAAAGCGCAGAACCGACCACAAGCTGTATTTTCCATTAGATCTCATAAAGGATATGTCATCAAAACGAACAGCGAAGAAACGGATTATGGAATTGCTGAATGTTTAGGTAGCGGGCCGCTTCAGTACACAATAAAAAGAGAGAGATACTGTGAAAATACAAGGTTAGGAGTGTTGGGGTTTGCTGAATGAACATGCAAAGCTGATGAAGGTCTTTTCTTCTTCGGGTGAGATTACCGGACGGAAAAAGCTGCAGAAGATGATCTACATAGCCAAAAAGATCAATCTTCCTTTTTATGAAAAATATGATTTCCACTTTTACGGACCATATTCAGAGGAACTGACACTAAGAATTGAAGAGCTCTGCAATCTCGGGTTTTTGAATGAAATGCACGAGAAAAAAGGCGGGTATTTTCAGTACCGCTACTCCCTGACAGAGTCGGGCGAAGAGTTTCTTGCCAATTATGAGCCGGACATGCCGCCGATGCAGGAATGCATGCAGGATTTAAACGGCCAGTCCGCCAGATTCCTCGAGCTTGTCTCGACCGTTCTGTACTTCGATTCCCTTGAAAAAGAGGAAGTAAAAGAAAAGGTCTTCACCCTTAAGAGCAAGCAGAAATATACAGAAGAAGAAATCGGCCAGGCGTATGAGTACATAGAGGCGATTCGTACGAAGGCTTTTCAATAGAAAATCCCCCGGGCTCTGCCGGGGGATTTTTGCTTACTGATCGCTGAGGCGTTTTCCGCCAACTCCATAATGATTTTTGCTCATTTCTTCAATAAATACAGCGATTTTCTCCGCAGGAGCGCCTGTTGTTTCGGATACAGCTGCAGTTACTTTTTCAACTAGTGCTTTTTTCTGGTCTTCTGTGCGGCCTTCAAGCATTTTTACAGTTACGTATGGCATTGTCACACTCTCCTTTTTGTATTCTAGGTGGATTCTTCTATAGTATACTTGAAGGAGAATAGAATGTTTAGCGAGGAGAATGATTGGTGGAATTTTTGGCGTTTGATTTAGAGCTCATTCCGTACGTTGTGATTGTGCTTGCCATTGCGTTTTCGGTGCATGAGTTTGCCCATGCGTATGTAGCCTTTAAATTTGGAGATCCTACTGCAAAGAATCAGGGAAGGCTGACACTGTCGCCGCTGAAGCATCTTGATCCGTTCGGGACGATTTTGATATTTATTGCGGGCTTCGGGTGGGCGAGGCCGGTTCCGGTCAACCGGTTTTATTTTAAAAAGCCGCGGCTTGCCGGAATTCTCGTATCGGCTGCCGGGCCCCTCAGCAATTTGCTCGTCGCTTTTATTGGCCTGGCGTTATGGTATATACTTTTGAGTACAGGGGTTTTGACCGGTTTGTCATCAGGTATGGCAGAAAGTCTGGAGCAGTTTTTTAACATCCTTGTGGGATTAAATATTACCCTGTTCATTTTCAACCTGTTTCCGTTTCCGCCGCTTGACGGATACCGGATCATTGAAGATCTGGCGCCTTCGCGCATCCGGGCGAAAATGACGCAGTTTGAAAACTACGGGATTGTTGTTTTTTTGATTTTAGTTCTGACACCGCTTGACGAATACACGATTCAGCCGGCGTTTTCATATGGAACGGATGCTGTGCTGACGGTTTTTCAAACAATACTCACCCCGTTTTTCTAGGAGGTTATCTAAATGGAGCAAGATAAGAAAAAGAAAAAGGTTGCGTTCAATATCATCAAAAACGATCCGACTGACGGCCACGGCGGCTATGGGGTCGGTGCACTGAGCCTTGAGAATATTTCTCCTGTGTTTATAGATGTAAATGAGGGGGAAGCTTTTGTCGACATCGGTGCGATGCATGCGAGAAGCACGGTTGAAAAGGGTATTAAGTTTCTTCCGAACAAGGAGGATGTGCCGAACGGGAAGCCGTTCTGGCTCGTATGGGTGACCATTGACCGCAAAGCAGAAGGGCCGTACTACGCTGGCGTAACGGCTTGTGAAATGACGGTCGACCGTGAAATCAGAAGAGGCTATAAGTCGCTCCCTGAACACGTAAACAAGATGGATAAATCGCTTAAGCGCCATATTATGGTTGATCACATGGATGTACCTTCTAAAGGAGTGCTGATGAACTTTTTGAAGAACCACAATGCAGATATGTGGAACAACTCCGGTGCGGAGCTGAAAACAGGGCTTGGGGAATCGTGACAATCCTGTGACGTTCCTGTGAACAAATTGTCAAATTCTTTCGATTTTAGTAAACTGAAGATAGCTTATAAAGCTAGGACACGAAAAACCCCGGACCATGGGCGGTCCGGGGTTTTTCATCTAGTAGGGGCGGCTGATGCCTAGTCCCACCATTTCCATACTTTTTTGTACCACGTTTCTTCCTGCTTTTCTTCCCCTTTTTGAGGAGTGCTGTTCCCGTCTTCTAAGTGATCTGTGCAATACTCCGTCGGCTCTGTGCCTTTTACGAAATAAGCGAACCTCTTAGCCGGACAGTTGTCTGATGCGAGCTTGCCGGTCTTCGGATTGATGTAGACGCCAATGACGCCTTTAGGAGGAGAGAAAGCCTTCACTGACTCATCCTTCAGCGCTTCTTCCATAAACCCTGCCCAAATGTCCTTGGCATAGCTGCGTTCTGCTACTGCATCGATCGTCTGGTCTTTGTCATAGCCTGTCCAGACACCAGCAACAAGCTGCGGGGCATAGCCGATCATCCAGCTGTCAGTCTTAGTTGTACCGGATTTTCCTGCATATTCCCGCGAAAGTTTCGGGATGATTGCGTGGCCGGTAACGGATGTATAATCATTCAGCTGCTCATCAAACATTCCGGTCATCAAATGGGATGTGACAAAGGCTGCTTCTGCGTTCAGTACTTGTTCACCCGTTTTTTCCTTCTGATAAATGACGTTTCCTTCTGCATCTTCCACTCTTTTGATGAAGGAAGGCTCGATTTGCTTGCCGCCGTTTGCAAGCATCCCGTATCCGCCGACCATTTCGGAAAGCTTTACGGGAGACGTGCCTAAAGCAAGTGACGGCACCTTCTGCAGCCTGCTTGTAATGCCCAGTGCTTTGGACGAGTCAATCAGCTCATTCATGCCAAGGAAAAGGTGTGTTTTCACAGCATAGATGTTGTCTGAAAGCGCAATGGCCTGTGCAAGGGTGATGTCGCCGTCTGCATAATAGCCGTTATAGTTGCTTGGCTTGTAAACCGATTTACCGTCCTCAAATTTGAACGTATACGGCTCGCTTTTCAGCAGGGTAGAAGGGGTGAACCCTTTGTTCACTGCGGCATAATAGAGAAACGGCTTCATTGTCGAACCGGGCTGTCTCTTAGCCTGTGTAGCCCTGTTGAAGGGGCTTGCTGCGTAGTCTCTGCCGCCGATCAGCGCCTTTACCTGCCCCGTTTTCGGGTCCATGGCCATAAATCCCGCCTGAATGGCTGAATCCTCATCAATGATGTCTGCCATCTTCTGCTCTGCGATTTTTTGCATCTCAAGATCAAGGGTCGTAAAAATCCGCAAACCCCGCGTTTCAATTGTGACTCTGTCAAGGTTGAGCTTTTCAGACAGCTCCTTCATGACAGCATCCTGGAAATACGGTGCTGCTTCGGGTGCTTTAACAGCTTCAATTGCTCTGTATTTTAAAGGTTCATTATAGGCTTTATCTGCTTCTGCCTGTGTGATAAGCTCTTGGTTCACCATCGTTTTCAAGATCAGTTCCTGCCTGCTTTTCGCCCGCTCCTGATTGTCAAAAGGAGAATAAGAGCCTGGCGCTTTAGGGATTCCTGCAAGCATTGCTGCTTCAGCGAGGGATAATTCTGCGGCCGTTTTGTCAAAATAATACCTGGCGGCAGCTTCAGCCCCGTATGCCCCGTGGCCGTAGTAAATCGTATTTAAATAGCCTTCCAGAATCTCTTCTTTGCTGTAATTCAGCTCAAGGCGTATAGTGTAAAAAGCTTCAGACAGTTTTCGCTTCCATGTTTTATCGTGTCCAAGATAAAGGTTCCGTGCGTACTGCTGGGTAATCGTGCTCGCTCCCTGAACCTTTGCCATTGCTTTTAAATCTGCAAGCGCAGCACCGGCGATCCGTTTATAGTCAAACCCGTGATGACTGTAAAAGTGCCTGTCCTCGACAGCCACTGTCGCTGCCAGCAGGGAAGGGGACATTTCTTCGAGATTCACCCAGTACCGTTTGCCGCCGTGATGGGTTCTTGCAATCTCAGACCCGTCACCTGCATACATAATGGAAGACTGCTGAACGGCCAGGGAAGGAGCACCCTGCCATTTTGCCGTAAGCATGACGGTGCCGAGCAAGACTGACCCTGTAAAAATGGCAATAAGACTGATGAAAAAAGCAGCTCGTACTGCTTTGATAGTTATGCGCATTCTCCGCGGCGTCATAACCTCCATGTTCCCCACCTCATTTCTGCATCTTTTCGGAATACGTGAAATCCGCAACATTTCCTGATAATCAGTATGAGAAAATCTCAGTCTTTTTAAACCTTTTCTATTAAAATTCTTCTTGCAATTTTGCTAGATTCATCTATACTTTTCCGTGAGGTTTTGAACTCGAAATTTGGCGAATCAGAATGACCTATTAGGGAATAATCGTTACTGTAGCTTTAAAAGAAACTATATATAGAAAGGAAGTTTTAATATGGGAGGACATTGGTTTACAGAAAAACAAACCGAAAACTTCGGCATTACCATTAAAATTAACCGCACTTTACATACAGAGCAGACAGAATTCCAGAAGCTTGACATGGTCGAAACAGAAGAGTGGGGCAACATGCTTCTTTTGGATGGAATGGTCATGACTTCACAGGTAGATGAATTCGTCTATCATGAAATGGTTGCTCACGTACCTCTATTTACACACCCGAATCCTGAAAACGTTCTTGTTGTAGGCGGAGGAGACGGCGGGGTAATCCGTGAAATTATGAAGCACCCAGGCGTGAAAAAAGCGACGCTTGTTGATATTGACGGAAAAGTAATCGAGTACTCTAAAAAGTACCTGCCTGAAATTGCCGGAGAGCTTGAAAATGAGCGCGTAGAGGTAAAAGTCGGCGACGGATTCATGCACATTGCAGAGAGCAATAACGAATACGATGTCATCATGGTTGATTCTACGGAGCCTGTAGGACCTGCTGTGAACCTTTTCTCTAAAGGCTTCTATGCTGGAATTTCAAAAGCCCTTAAAGAAGACGGCATCTTTGTTGCACAGTCAGACAACCCTTGGTTCACGCCTGACCTGATCCGCAACGTGCAGCGCGATGTAAGAGAAATCTTCCCGATTACGCGTCTTTACACAGCAAACATCCCGACATACCCAAGCGGACTTTGGACGTTCACACTTGGATCGAAAAAATATGATCCGCTTGAAGTGAGCGAAGACCGCTTCCATGAGATCGAAACGAAGTATTACACAAAAGAGCTTCATAAAGCAGCGTTTGTCCTGCCGAAATTTGTAGCAGATCTAATCAAATAATCAGGAGGAAACACAAATGCGATTTGATGAAGCCTATTCAGGCAACGTTTTTATTAAAAGCCACCCGACATTCGAAGACAGCGAAGCCGTCCTCTACGGCATGCCGATGGACTGGACAGTAAGCTACCGTCCCGGTTCAAGATTCGGCCCAGCGCGCATCCGCGAAGTGTCAATCGGTCTTGAAGAATACAGCGCGTATTTAGACCGCGAGCTTGAAGAAGTAAAATACTTTGATGCAGGGGACATTCCGCTTCCGTTCGGCAACGCGCAGCGCAGCCTTGATATCATCGAAGATTTTATTGATAAAGTACTGGCAGAGGATAAGTTCCCGCTTGGAATGGGCGGAGAGCATCTCGTTTCATGGCCGGTCATCAAAGCGATGTACAAAAAATATCCGGATCTTGCGATTATCCATATGGATGCCCATACGGATCTTCGCGAAGAGTACGAAGGGGAGCCTCTTTCCCACTCAACGCCGATCCGCAAAGCGGCCAATCTGATTGGACCGTCGAATGTGTATTCTTTCGGCATCCGTTCAGGCATGAGGGAAGAATTTAAGTGGGCAAAGGAAAACGGCATGCACATCTCGAAATTCGAAGTGCTTGAGCCGCTGAAGGAAATCCTTCCGACTCTTGCCGGACGTCCGGTTTATGTCACAATCGACATCGATGTTTTGGACCCTGCACACGCACCTGGAACGGGAACTGTTGATGCAGGCGGCATTACATCAAAAGAACTGCTTGCTTCCATTCATGCGATTGCCGGCTCTGACATTCATGTTGTCGGCGCAGACCTCGTAGAAGTCGCTCCTATCTACGACAACTCTGAACAGACCGCCAATACAGCAAGCAAACTGCTTCGTGAAATGATTTTAGGCTGGGTGCAAAAGCGCCCATAATGAGAAAAGCTCCAGTTCAAAACTGGAGCTTTTTCATTTTTGGGTATAAATGACCCCAGAACGTCAACGATGATAACTACTACTTGCCTTCTATTGAATTTTCTGCCCGAAATCTTTATACTGGATAAGTTAATAGCGGATACTTTTATAAGGATGTGTGACAATGACGGCAAGCAAACCAGTTCAAGTGATCGTAAAAACGGAGATCAATCAGGGCGGGGACACAGAAAACCTGGAGCTTTTTACTTCCGGCGAGCACTATGTAAAAAATAACGCCTCCTATTTAAGCTATCACGAGGAACACGAGTACGGAAAAGTAAAAACAGTCGTCAAATTCAGGGATGATGAAGTGTTTATTATGAGGTCCGGGGCAGTCTCCATGAAACAGCGCTTTGTAAAAGATGTGGACACCATGACAAACTACAGGACGCAGTTCGGGGAGCTCAGGCTTGAAACGAGGACAAAAGCCATTTCTGTCAGGATGACTGACGGGAACGCAGGCGGCATCATCCGTGTTCAATATGAACTTCAAATCGGCGAAGAAGATTCGCATTCACATATGTTAACGATCATGTTTAGGGAGGAAAAAGGATGAACATCGTTGAGCAGGTTAAAGAACGGTTAAAAGACGAAATTAAAGCATCAGTACTTAAGGCTGGACTTGCAGAAGAAAGCCAGATTCCAGATGTGATTTTAGAGCTTCCGAAAGAAAAAGCGCATGGCGACTATTCAACAAACATGGCGATGCAGCTTGCGCGTGTTGCAAAAAAAGCACCTCGTGCGATTGCAGAAAGCATTGTAGCGTCTTTTGATAAAGGAAAGGCATCAATCGAAAAAATTGAAATTGCCGGACCAGGTTTCATCAATTTTTACATGAATAATTCGTACCTTACGGATCTCATCCCGTCTATTTTAGAAGCAGGAGAGGCCTACGGCGAAGTGAACATCGGCAACAATGAAAAGCTTCAGGTTGAGTTTGTATCAGCCAACCCGACAGGCACGCTTCACTTGGGCCACGCGCGCGGTGCAGCGGTCGGAGATTCCCTGTGCAACATTCTTGATAAAGCAGGCTATGATGTTTCACGCGAGTATTACATCAACGATGCAGGCAACCAGATCAACAACCTCGCTCTGTCAGTTGAAGCGCGCTATCTGCA
>JANGZZ010000573.1:0-10196 GCA_026225955.1 Clarireedia paspali | reverse complement strand
TATAATTAATAATATATTATTTTAAAAAGTTATAATTAATAAAACTAAATTATAAAATATATAATAAAAAGTTATTAATTATTATTAATACTTTTAAAAAATAGAAAGTTTATTTTAAAAGATTTAAATATATAATTTAAGTTTATTTAGATTATAAGAATTTAATATACTTTATAATAACTAAAGTTCTAAATAAATAATAAGTATAATAAATAGAAATATTAGTTATATATAACTTTAAGATATTATATATTAAAAGAAATAAAAATATTAAAGTTAATATACTTAGTAGAAAACTGAAATATCTAGAAAATAAAATATATAAATTATATATTATATTTTAAAAAGAAAAAGATTTATTAGTATTTAATATAGTTTAACTAGTTATAATAATATTACTTTATAATAACTATTTAGAAAAGTAAGTATAAGAATACTATAAGAATAATTTTATTATAAAACAAATATTAGAATAATTAGATAAAGAGTTTATAATTATAAATAAAATAATATACTTTTATAAGAAGATATATATCTTTTCAATATTAGTTAAATAATATACTTAAGAATAATATAAACTACTAGTTTATAGATATTAAAGAATTATAAAAATATTTATAAAGATTAAAGTAAATTATTATTTTCTATAAATAAAAAAGATAGTTAAAGAAGTTATTAGAAACTATAATATCTATATATAGAATAAGACTTTATAATATATTTTATATAGTTAATTTAAAAGTCTAGATATATTTACTTAGCTATAGAAATCTATTATATAGAACTTTGTAATTAAACTATTATATTCAAAGGATCTAATTATAAAAGTAGTATATAATTTTATTTTAGTAATTATAGATCGATTAACTAAGTTTAGATATATAATTCCTTATAAGGAAAATAATATAATAGAAGATTTAATATATATCTTCTTAAGAATAATAACTAGTATATATAAAGTACTAATAGAGATAATTTCAAATTATAATAAACTCTTTATATCGAAATTCTAATAAATATTTATAATATTATTAAGAATTAAAAGAAAGTTATTTATAATATTTTATTTATAAATAAATAATTAAATAGAATAACTAAATTAAACTTTAGAATAATATTTATAATATTATATTAATTATAAATAAGATAATTAAGTAGAATTACTATTATTTATATAATTTATATATAATATCTTAGAAATAGTAACTATAAGTATAAT
The DNA here is from genome assembly GCA_026225955.1 of Clarireedia paspali. NCBI lineage: Eukaryota > Fungi > Ascomycota > Leotiomycetes > Helotiales > Rutstroemiaceae > Clarireedia > Clarireedia paspali. Next base: position 8,977 of record JANGZZ010000573.1, on the reverse strand, counting down.
ACTAGCTTATATTAACTTTAAGTTTAAACTAAAAGTATATAATATATAATTGATAAATAAAGCAAAATCGAATATAAATATTATAAAAGTAAATAAACTAAAGAAATTATATAAATAACTATTATTTAATATCAAGTTTATTTTATAATAAACTATAAATTACTATAATTCGAAGTATAATATAAAACTAATATTTAGAAAAAGAAATAAAGTTTATCTCTTTAAATAAAATATTAATATAAAAAGACTAAGTAATAAATTAGATTATAAGAAACTAAGACTCTTTAAAATTAAGAAAGTAATTAAACTAATTAATTATTATCTAGAATTATTAAAAGTAATAAATATATATCTTATATTCTATATCTTATTTTTTAAATTAATATTATTAGAAATACTAGATATACTTTATATTAAGATTAAATTAGTTAATCTAAACACTAAGTATAATATCAAAGAAATATTAGACTATAAGTATATTAGAGGATAACTATATTATTTAGTAAAATAAAAAGAATATTTATATTTAGAAAATATATAAGAACTAATTAAGAATTTAAACTATTTATAGTACTTAGAGAAATTTTATCGAAAATATCTATATCTTTTAACTAAGTAGTTAGTTTAGAGTTATTTATTAGAAGTAGTTTAAATAAAGAGGAACTAGTAATAACAAAAGTAAATATTTAAATAATCTATTTAATTCTCTTTTACTTTAATCTCTTTTTTTCTTTAAACTTCTTTAATATATTAATTGTATACAAATTATATTATAATATTTTTCTAGTCTTTTCCTTTAGTTTCTTTTATTATTTCTTTAGTTATATTTAATAAATAAAAGCTTTATTTAATTATTATAATATTAAATATATTTGCTCTACTAATTCCTCTTATATATATATAGTAACCTCTTCTTTAGCTTTTAAACAAGCTTCTTCTCTTAAAACAATAGTTTATTATAATATAGAATTATTAAAAATATTATAAGAACTACTATTAATACTTTTTATATATTCTCTATAATACTTACTACTAAAGAGAATATAATACTTTAACTCTTTTGAAGAATAACAAGAATATTTTATTAATATTATTTTTCTCTTCTCCTTAGATTAATAATAAATAATAAGATAACTTTTTATAATCTTAGATATCTCTTTAAATATAATAAAAGAAAAAGAAATAAAATACTTATTAAAAAATCAAGTAAATACTTTGTACTATTATAAGTAAATATTAGAATAATACTAAGTTAGAAAAAGGATAGTATTATAACTCTAGATTATATAGATACTTAAAGACTTTAAACTTAAAAAATAGAACTTATAGTTATAATTACTAACTAGATATTAATACTAGTAATATCCTCTTAGTAGGAATCTACTAGTAGAATTCTATAGAGCGAAAACTAGTAAATACTTTTAATAGAACTTTAAATAAAAATAAGTATATTTAATTAAATAAAAATAAGATAAGCTAGTTAGAAGAAAGATTATCTAGATTCTTTAATAATTATATAATATCTTACTAATACTATTAATTCTACTAGGACTTAGTATAATAGAACTAATAAGATTAGTAAAATAGTAGAGAATAAAAGTTTATATAAATAGATAGTTTTTTTATAATATATAGAGCTTTGTACTTAACTTAATTAATTAAATCAAGTTACTACTTATACTTATTATTATAATTATAATTAATTTATATTATAACTATTATCAATAATAAACCTTATAATATTACTATATAACCTTACTATTATTTAGTAATTAGGATTCTAATTACTTCTATATAACTTAGAAGATAAGTATTTATAATAATTATATACTTTCTATTTAATAGTTTAATTAAATTTAAATATTTTATATTTCTTATTCTATTTAATAAAAAGTCTTTAATTAAATATAATCTTTTATTTAATTATTAATTATATAAATAATAATAATAATCTCTTCTTTATATTTATCTTCTTACTTTTATTTATTTATAGTATTAAGATATTTCTCTTTTTAATTAAAAGAGTTAATATCGATAATATTAATATAATAAGAAGTAATATTATAAAAACAATTAAAAGTACTTTTAAAAGAAAGGTTATCCTTTAATTTATTTTGAAAAGTAAATATAATATTTCTTAGTATAAAGTAAAAAAATATTTTATTAATAGTAGAATTAGCTAATATTAATAAAGTAAAGTAGTTAGAATTAGTTTTATAATTTAATAGAAAGTAACTAATTTAATTAATAATAATTTCTTTATTAGACTTAATCAAGATACTAATAAGATAATATATAAAAGTAGATATTATAATAATATAAATAAATTAAAGAAATATTAACAACTTCTTAATATTATTTTATTATTTTAAAAAGTTTAAATATTAGACTAATTCTTATAAAGTAATAACTTGATATTAGATATTTTTAATCTGATTCTAATAATACTTAATAAATTTATAAGAAAGATTTTTATAGATTATCTCTTTTAAAACTAAACTAATAAAAACTAGAATAAAAAATTATTAGTAAAACTTTTTAAATAAAGATAATAATCTCGAAGTAATTATAAATAATATATAATATTTATTCTTAATAAAAATAGATTTAGAATTATTATAAAAGAGTAAATATAGTTTATTAACTAATTATTTTATAAATAAAAGTAGTTTTTATAAGAATAATCTTTTAAAATAATTGAAAGTAATATTCTTAACTTAATTATCTATATACTTATAAACTTAGTATTTATTGAAATAAATATATATAGTTAATCTACTAAGAACTATATATTTCTAAAAAGATAAAAGAATATTAAAACTATTATTAAACTTATTAATAAGATTAGTAACTTAAAGAGATTAGATTAAATTAATATTAAATAAAGAGAGATTATAAGTTAAATATATATTAATAAATAAGTTATATATATTATTAGTTATTTAGAAATAAATATATAAAGTTATTAAATTATATTTAAAATTATTTTATTTAAATATTTTATTTGTAAATAACTTAGTTATTTTATAAGATAATTATTTATTAAGAACTCTTAGTTTAATAATAAACTTTAATTATTTAATAAAAAAGATTAGTTAATCTTTTATAAATTATATTTATTAAAAAGATATTGAAGAGAAAATAATAGTAATATTAGAAGAAGTATTAAAAGAAATATAAATAGAGATTAGTTTAATAATTTAAATTTATTATAATCTTGATTATTCTTATTAAACTTTAGTTTATATTTATAATTCTAAAATCAATATAATTAATATAACTATATTACTATTTATTAAAAACGAAATAGAGTTTTAATTTTAAAGTTAAAAGAGTAAAAGATTTATTAATTTATTTTTTCCTTTATTTCTCTTTTCTATATTAATATTAAAATCTATATTAATATTATTAATATATTAAACTTTTAAATTATTATTAATATTCTTTAAGTCTTTAGAATAAATATATTTTAGAAAACGAATTATATTAAATATAAAGTCTTATTATAATATCTTAATACTCTTTTTAAATATATTATATTTAGTATTTTAAAAAAAAGATATATTATCAAATAAAGTTAGTTAATAGAAGTAAGAGTATAAAGAGTATATAAGAAGAATAGAAAAGTAAGTAAGATTTATAAATAAAGAGTAAAAGAATAAAAATAAAAATAAAAGAGATAATAATAATAATAATATTTATATTATTATTTAATAGAATAAGTTTTCTTTTAATAACTCTAATAGTTTCTTAAATAAAGAAAATTAGAAGTAAAGTATTATTTAGATAATTATTAGTTAATTAGAAAGATTAGTATTAAATTATTAATAATATAATAATATATTATAGAAATTTATAAGAATAAGATTATACTATTTTTAGAATTAATAATTAAAAAGTTAAAAAGATTGAAAAACTTTAAAAGCTTATATATATATAATAGTTATATAGATTATATATTTAAAGTATATATATACTAAATATATTTAAAAGTTTATTTAATTACTAAAAATAATATTCTGAGAATTAAGTAATAAGATCAATATAATATATATAAAGATCACTAATATAATAAGTTTAATATATATAGATTATTATAATTATAAAGTTTTTTTACTTTTTATCTTTATTTATATTTAATTAATTAGATTAGAATATATTATAGAAATTATTAAGTTTTTTAATATTTTATTTAGATAATTAAAAGATAATTATATTAATAAAAGTATTAATAATTTTATTATTATATTAAAAATAATATCTTTTCTTCTTTTTTAATATATTAATTAAACTAAATAATTAAAAAATAAATAAACTTTAATTAATCTTATTAATTCTATTTATTTTTCTTATTAGAATTTCAATTATAAATCTTAATTTTTTAAATAATAGTTTAATTATTAGTATATTTAGTAATTAATTTATTAGAGTTATTAATAACTAAATAAAGTAATAATAAATATAAAAGTAATAAAATAAGAATTAATTACTTTCTTTTTAATTAAGAATCTCTTTTTCTTTTATAAAGATTTTTAACTAAGAGAGAATAATATTAATTATATTAATTAATAATAAAGAATAATATTTTTAACTTATACTTTATAATTAATTCCTTTAATTAATCTAGTTTTTAACTAGTTCTTTTAACTATTTAGTTAATAGAGTATTAATAATATAATTATAATAATTAGTTAAGATATTATTAAATTTTATATAAAGTAATAATTATATTATTAAACTAATTATATTAGTTAATTAGTATTAATATAATTATTAAATTAGATAATACTTTCTATAATATATTTTCTAATTTATAACTTTAAATTATATTAAGAAAAGAAAAGAGATTAATAAATAAAATAATTTTTAATATCTTATTTTAAAATTTATATATCTAATAAATTACTTTTATTTTTAATCGATTTTCAAAAAGCTTTATTCTAATAGATATAATTTAGATTATTTATAATTATTAAATAATCCTCTTAATTAATAATATTATAATTAGAAGATTAAATATTTATTGAAAATATATTTATAAATACTTAGTTAATTTAGTAAATAACTATTAACTAGAACTATTTATTTTAAATAATTATTTTTATTATTATTATTTTAATTAAAACTAGTTTTAATAAATTATTATTATAATAATAAAGTTTAAAGTAAATTTCTAGTATATTTATAATAGAAATATTTCTTCTATTTATATAATATATATATATTATATATAATATAATATTACTATTAATATTATTACTTTCTATTTATTTTTTTTAATTTTTATACTTATAATTATAATTATTATATTTTCTAAATAGAATTATTTTAATATAAATAAAAGAAATAAAGATAAAGATAATTATATATTAAATAATATATTAGATTATTATATTAATATATATTTTATTAAATATACTCTTTATAATTAAATAATATAAAGTTAACTTCTTATATATCCTTGATTATTTAAAGATATATATTATAAAATTAATATAAGTAAATTTAATTCTTTTTATTTTCAAGTTTTATATTTTCTAATTATAAAGTAGTTTTACTTTTAATTAAATTTAATAAAAGTATTTAGAATCTTATTATTTAGTTATTATAAATAAATTTAATTTTTATTTCACTTTCTTACTTTTTTTACTTTTTAATTACTAATCTTTTTTATAACTAAGTTTAATTAAACTCTTTTTACTTTTAGTTATTATAATTAGCTTTTACTTTTAGTTATATTAATTATACTTTTATTAATATATTAAAAAGATTTACTAGATTATCTCTTTTCTTTAATTATATAGAAATTAATTTAATCGATTTTATATTTTAAATAATTAATAAAGAGTTTTTACTTTTATAATCTTATAGATTTTATTATAATTATCTTTTCTTTATTTTAAATATAATTATCTTAAATATTAAGTAGATATTTACTCTTTTTTTAAAATAATAATATATAAAAGTTCTATTTTATTCTTAGAAACTAGAAGATTATAAGATATTAAGTTTATTTTTTAAAGTTTTATTAAATATATAATTTATATTTAATTTAAATAGATTTTTTATAAATAATTATTCTATTATCTTTTTAGAATATTTTAACTAAAAGTTTTATTTATATATAAATTAGTTTATTATATACTTTCTATATTTAATAATAAATTAAACTAAATAATATATAGATATTTATATTTAATAATATACTTTTACTTTTTCTATTAATTAGATTATTTATAAAGTTATTTATAAAAAGTTTTATTTAATTAATCTACTTAAAAGTTAAATAGTATTATTACTAATTATTTTTTAATTAAGTTATAATAATTATTATTCTAAATTTAATATAAATAGTTTATTTAATTATAATATTATTAAATTACTTAAGATTTCTCAAAGTTTTTATAAAGATTCTTATTCTAGTTTTAATTTAATTAATTTTATAGATAATTTTAAAAATATATTTTTAAATAATCTTATTAAAATCTTTTATAATAAATATAGAACTAAGACTATTTATATTAAATAGTAGAATTAGTCTAACTTAAATAAATATAGAGAAAAGTATTCTATTCTTTATAAAGTTTATATTTAGAATACTCTTTATAATAATAAATAAAATATTTATTATAATTATAAATATTCTAGAAAGTTTAAAAGATATTAAATTTATAAAATAAAAAAGTATTAATTTATTTTAAAAGAGCTTTTACTTTCTATTTAAACTTTATTAATTAAATTTAAAAAGAAGATATTAAAGAAGATAATATTTTAGATTTTTTATTATAATTAGTTTATTAATTTTATTTCTAGAAATTTATAAAGATTAGAGTATATTTTTAGTATTAAATAAAGATTTTTAAAATTAATCTTAATAATAATCTTTTAAATAATAAAGCTAAGAAGAAAAATATAAAGATAAAAGAAAATAATAATAATAATAATAAATTTGAAGATAATAATATTTTTATATTATTTAAAGTTTTTATTACTTCTTCTAAAAATCTTTATTATATTAAGAACTTTAATATATTTTTTACTTTTTAAAGTCTTTTTTATAATAGTATACTTTTTATACTTTATATTAAAATAAAAGATATATCTTAATTAATATAAATTATTATCTCTAATAATATTTATAAATAAAGTTCTACTTTATATTTTTACTTTAATTTTAAAAATAAATTAAATTTATTTTATTATTTTCCTTTAATATACTTTTTTATTATTCTTTATATTTAAAATATTTTTATTTTTATAAGTACTTTAATAACTTTATTTAATTAAAATCTTTTTAATAAACTAACTTTATTTACTTTTTAAAGATTTTATTATAATATCAATTATTTTATTTACTTTTTAAATTCTTTGAATATATCTAGATTATTAGTTATTTCGAATTTATATAAAATATAAACTAAATTGATTATAAAGTTAATAGTAAATAGATTCTTTATAAAGAAAGTAAAGATATTAGTAATAATTAAATTAAAATAATAGTTAGATTTTAAAAAGATAATTTAAAATAAATTCTTTTAGTTTTTATAAATTTAATTTAAAGATTAATTTTAAGAATTAAGTTTATTTTAAATTTAAAATCCTTTTATCTTTATAAGATATATAAAAAGTATTCTAAATTACTTTATATATAATTTATAATATTATAATATTATATTCTTATACTAAGATTCTTATTTATATTCTTTTTTATATTATTTTAAATCTTTTATTTATTAATTTATATTCTTTTAAATATTGAATTTATTAGAATATATTCTATAAAATTATCTATCTATTAAAGTATATTTTTAATATAATTAGTACTTCTTAATTATTATACTTTAAGTTTTTAATACTAAATTAAAAGAAATAAAATAAAGTAGATTTTCAAGTAAAAATCTTAATAGTTTTTCAAAAGATTAATTGATTTAATCTAGTTTTCTTATAAATTTTAAATATAAATTTATTAGTAAATATTTATTTTAGAATTATAAATCAAATAAAAATATTAATAAATAAAAGATTAATTAAAAATTATTAACTATTAAATTAAGTTTCTTGATTTTTCTCTTTATATCTTATAGATTTAAATAAATATAAAAGTATTTAAATTACTAATATATAAAGTTTTTAATAAGTTTATTAGTTAGTATATTTTTAATAAAAAGATAAATAATATTAAATAATTTTTATATATATTTCTATCTTAATTATATATTTTAAATATTAATATATTATAATTTAATTAAGATTTATTTATTTTTATTTATTATTAATCTTATTATTTAAATATTATTATAATAGATAGTAATAAGTTTAAAAATAATTAGATTAAATTCTTTTAATAGTCTTTTTATAATTATAGTTTCTTTAATAATTTATTCTATATTAAATAATTCGATTTTAGTTATAAATATTATTATTATATTTTATTTTAATATTCTCTAAATAATTAGTTTACTATATAATAATATTATATACTTTTAAAAAGATTATTTTATTTTATTATTATTAGTAAAAAATATATTTAAAGTAATAAATAATTATAATAAATAATCTATATTATATTTTATAATAAAATATCTTATTCTTTATAAATAATTAATATAATAATTTACTATTTTCAAGTAGTTTTCTAATAGATTAATTAAAAAGTAAAAGAATTATAAAGTTATAAAAGTAATATCTATATATAATATAATTATAGTATATAAAATCAATTCTATTTTCTTTTAATACTTTTTAACTTTTAATTTTATTATAACTTCTTTATTTTTCTTAAACTTTATAATTAGAAATAAAGTATTTAAAAAGTTATTTTTTATAAAATTAAATTTCTAATTAATCTTCTTAATATAAATATTATAAACTAATTATAATTTCTTTTAAATATAGTTTTTAATTATTTATATTTTTAAAAATTATTTAATATTATTTATTTTATATAGTTTATATATAAAATAAATATTATTTATAA
>JANGZZ010000572.1:0-10205 GCA_026225955.1 Clarireedia paspali | reverse complement strand
ATATTTATTAAAAATTAAAGATTTAATATTAATTTTAAATAAAAAGATTATAATAATTAATTAAAAATAAAAGATAAAATATAATTATTTAAATAATAAGAAAATAATTTATTTATTTTTTTAATTAGTTTATTAATTTTTAAATAATTAATTAATTTTATAAATCAAGATAATATTTAATTTATATTAATTATCTTAATTATAAAATATATAAAAAGTAGCTTTAGAGATTATATATAAATTAATAATCTTTTTTAAATAATTTATTTAAGATTTTTAAAAAAGTTTAAACTTTTTAATAATAACTAAAAGTTATATTAACTATTTACTTTTAAAGATAATCTTTATTATTTTAAATATATAAACTTGATCTTTTAAAAATATTCTATAAAGTTTAAATAATTATAATATTAATAAAATAGTTATAATAGAAGTTAGTTTTACTTTTTAAATTATAAAGTAATATAAAGTTTCTTCTATATTAATATATTATAATATTACTATTATAGTTACTAAAGTAGTTATTTAGTTATTTAAATAATTAATATTAGTTTATTATTTCTAATATTCTTCTAATTTATAATCTTACTAATCTATATTTTACTAATATTTATAATTAATTATATAAAGATTAAAATTAATATAAATATATAATATAAATTAAAAGTATATTTAATTAAAAGATAAGTTTATAAATTAATATAGTTAGTATTATTTATAATCTAGAAGGATTTGATTTTCAAATAATTATATTCTTCTAAAGATTATAAAGTATATTAGATAAATAATTAAAAAAAGAGTATAAGTCTAAAGTCGATTATTAATAAATAGATTTAAATAAATATAATAAGAGATTTCTTAGCCTCTTTTATTATTATATTTTTTAACTAGTAAAAATATTTTCAATCTTTTTATTATAATCTTTTAAATAAAGTTAAATATTTTAAAGAATATAATATTAATAAAAGCAAAGTTATTTATTTTAAAATTAATAAAAACTTTAGTTTAAAATAAATATTAATTTCTTAATAATATATAAAAGAATATTATATATTTTCTATTTAATAATTTAATTAAATCTAAATATCTTATATCTTTTATTCTACTTAGTAAAAAGTCTTTAATTAAATATAATCTTTTACTTGATTATTAATTATATAAATAATAATAATAGCTTTAACTTTATATTTATCTTTTTACTTTTATTTATTTATAATATCAAAGTATTTCTCTTCTTAATTAAAAGAGTTAATATTAATAGTATTAATATAATAAAGAGTAATATTATAAGAATAATTAAAAGTATTTTTAAAAGAAGAGTTATTTTTTAATTTACTTTGAAAGATAAATATAATATTCTTTAATATAAAATAAAGTAACTAGAATTAGTTCTATAATTTAGTAAAAAGTAATTAACTTAATTAATAATAATTTCTTTATTAGACTTAATTAGAGTATTAATAAAATAATATATAAAAGTAGATATTATAGTAATATAAATAGATTAAAGAGATATTAATAATTTCTTAATATTATTTTATTATTTTAAGAAGTTTAAATATTAGATTAATTCTTATAAAATTATAACTTAATATTAAATATTTTTAATCTAATTCTAATAATATTTAGTAAACTTATAAAGAAAATCTTTATAAATTATTTCTTTATTAACTTAGTTAATAGATATTAAAATAAAAAGTTATTAATAAAACTTTTTAAATAAAGATAATAATTCTAAAATAATTATAAATAATATATAATATTTATTTTTAATAAAGATAAATTTAAACTTATTATAAAAAAGTAGATATAGTTCTTTAACTAATTATTTTATAAATAAAGGTAGTTTTTATAAAAATAATCTTTTAAAATAATTAAAAGTAATATTCTTAACTTGATTATTTATATACTTATAAGTTTAATATTTATTAAAGTAAATATATATAATTAGTTTATTAAAAACTATATATTTCTAAAAAGATAAAAAAATATTAAAATTATTATTAAGTTTATTAATAAGATTAGTAACTTAGAAAGATTAATTCAAATTAATATTAAATAAAGAGAGATTATAAATTAAATATATATAAGTAAATAGATTATATATATTATTAGTTATTTAGAAATAAATATATAAAGTTATTAAGTTATATTTAAAACTATATTACTTAAATATCTTATTTATAAGTAGTTTAATTATTTTATAAAATAATTGTTTATTAAAAACTTTTAACTTAGTAGTTAACTCTAGTTATTTAATAAAAAGAATTAGTTGATTTTTTATAAGTTATATTTATTAGAAAGATATTAAAAAGAGAGTAATAATAATATTAAAAATAATATTAAAAAAGATATAAATAGAGATTAGTTCAATAATTTAAATTTATTATAACTTTAATTATTCTTATTAAACTTTAATTTATATTTATAATTCCAAGATCAATATAATTAATATAATTAGTTTATTATTTATTAAGAATAAAGTAAAATCTTAATTTTAAAGTTAAAAGAATAGAAAATTAATTATTTTATCTTTTTATTTATTTCTCTTTTTTATATTAATATTAGAATCTATAATAGTATTATTAATATACTAAGTTTCTAAGTTATTATTAATATTCTTTAAGTTTTTAGAATAAATATACTTTATAAAGAGAATTATATTAAATATAAAGTTATTTTATTATAATATTTTATTACTTTTCTTAAATACTTTATATTTAATATCTTGAAAAGAAGATATATTATCAAGTAAAATTAATTAGTAAAAGTAAAAGTATAAAGAATATATAAAAAAAGTAGAAAAGTAAATAAAGTTTATAAATAAAAAGTAAAAGAGTAGAAATAAAGATAAAAATAATAATAATAATAATAATAATAATAATACTTATATTACTATTTAGTAAAATAAACCTTCTTTTAATAACTCTAATAATTTTCTAAATAAAAAGAATTAAAAGTAAAATATTATTTAGATAATTACTAATTAGTTAAAGAGATTAATAGTAAATTATTAATAATATAATAATATACTATAAGAATTCAATAAAAAATAAAATTATATTATTCTTAGAATTAATAATTAAAGAGCTAAAAAGGTTAAAAGGCTTTAAAAGTTTATATATATATAATAGTTATATAAATTATATATTTAAAGTATATATATATTAAATATATTTAAAAGTTTATCTTATTACTAAAGATAATAACCTTAAAGTTAAATAATAAAGTTAATATAATATATACAAAGATTACTAATATAATAAATTTAATATATATAAATTATTATAATATTCTAAAGTTTTTATTTAATAAAAATAAAAGTTATTTATTTCTTTAAAAAGAAATTAAAAATAAAATTTTCTTAATTATAAAATTAAATTATTTTAATATAATAATAAAATTAACTTTTAAATTTAATTATTTAATAGAATTATAATTATATAAAAAGATAATATTTTATTTTCTCTATTTAATTATTTAAATATATATTATATATATTTATATAATTACTAATTTAAACTTTTATATTTATTTTAAACTTCTATTTAAATATATTTTCTTATATTAATTAATTATTTAAATAATTAATATTAATTTATTATTTTTAATATTTATTTAATTTATAATTTTATTAATTTATAATCTTATTAATTTATATTCTTTTAATATTTATAATTAATTATATAAAGATTAAAGTTAATATAAATATATATTATAAATTAAAAGTAAATTTAATTAGAAAGTAAATTTATAAATTAATATAATTAATATTATTTATAATTTAAAAGAATTTGATTTTTAAATAACTAAATTCTTTTAAAAATTATAAAATATATTAAATAAATAATTAAAAAAGAAATATAAATTTAAAGTTGATTATTAATAAATAAATTTAAATAAATATAATAAAAGTTTTCTTAATCTTTTTTATTATTATAACTTTTAATTAATAAAAGTATTTTTAATATTTTTATTATAATCTTTTAAATAAAATTAAATATTTTAAAAAATATAATATTAATAAAAATAAAACTATTTATTTTAAAGTTAATAAAAGTTTTAATTTAAAATAAATATTAATTTCTTATTAATATATAAAGGAATATTATATACTTTCTATTTAATAATTTAATTAAATCTAAATATTTTATATTTTTTATTCTATTTAATAAAAAGTTTTTAATTAAATATAATCTTTTATTTAATTATTAATTATATAAATAATAATAATAATTTTAACTTTATATTTATTTTTTTATTTTTATTTATTTATAATATTAAAGTATTTCTCTTTTTAATTAAAAGAGTTAATATTAATAATATTAATATAATAAAAAAAAATATTATAAAAAGAAGATTATCTTTTAATTTATTTTAAAAGATAAATATAATGTTTTTTAATATAAAATAAAAGAATATTTTATTAATAATAAAATTAATTTTATAATTTAAAGAAAAGTAATTAATTTAATTTATAATAATTTCTTTATTAGATTTAATTAAAATATTAATAAAATAATATAAAAGAATAAATATTATAATAATATATATAAATCAAAGAGATATTAATAATTTATTAATATTATTTTATTATTTTATAAAATTTAAATATTAAATACTTTTAATTTAATTTTAATAATATTTAATAAATTTAAAAAGAAGATTTTTATAAATTATTTTATTTTTAATTAAAGTAATAAATATTAAAATATAAAATTAATAATAAAACTTTTTAAATAAAGATAATAATTTTAAAATAGTTATAAATAATATATAATATTTATTTTTGATAAATATAAACTTAGAATTATTATAAAAAAGTAAATATAGTTTTTTAATTAATTATTTTATAAATAAAAGAAGTTTTTATAAAAATAATTTTTTAAAATAATTAAAAATAATACTTTTAATTTAGTTATTTATATATTTATAAGTTTAATATTTATTAAAATAAATATATATAATTAGTTTATTAAAAACTATATATTTTTAAAAAAATAAAAAAATATTAAAACTATTATTAAATTTATTAATAAAGTTAATAACTTAAAAAGTTGATTTAAATTAATATTAAATAAAAAGAGATTATAAATTATAAGTTTTATTAACTATTTAGAAATAAATATATAAAGTTAATAAATTATATTTAAAATTATATTATTTAAATATTTCTTTAATTAATAATTTAATTATATTATAAAATAATTATTTATTAAAAAATTTTAATTTAATAATAAACTTTTATTATTTAATAAAAAGGATTAATTAATCTTTTATAAATTATATTTATTAAAAAATATTAAAGAAAGAATAATAATAATATTAAAAGTAATATTAAAAGAAATATAAATAAAAATTAATTTAATAATTTAAACTTATTATAATTTAAATTATTCTTATTAAACTTTAATTTATATTTATAATTTTAAAAATAATATAATTAATATAATAAATTTATTATTTATTCAAGATAAAATAAAATTTTAATTTTAAAATTAAAAAAATAAAGAATTTATTATTTTATTTTTTCCTTTATTTTTTCTTTTTATATTAATATTAAAATTTATAAGAATATTTTTAATATATTAAGTTTTTAAATTATTATTAATATTCTTTAAATCTTTTAAATAAATATATTTTATAAAGAGAATTATATTAAATATAAAATTATTTTATTATAATATCTTATTTTTTTTAAATACTTTATATTTTATATTTTAAAAAGAAAATATATTATTAAATAGAATTAATTAATAAAAATAAAAATAAAAAGAAATTATAAAAAAAGTAAAAATATAAATAAAGTTTATAAAAAGAAAGTAAAAAAATAAATATATAGAAAATAAAAATAAAAATAAAAATATAGATATTTATATTATTATTTAATAAAATAAATTTTCTTTTAATAATTTTAATAGTTTTCTAAATAAAAAGAATTAGAAATAAAATATTATTTAAATAACTATTAATTAATTAAAAGAATTAATAATAAGTTATTAATAATATAATAATATATTATAAAAATTTAATAAAGAATAAGATTATATTATTTTTAAAATTAATAATTAAAGAATTAAAAAAGTTAAAAAACTTTAAAAACTTATATATATATAATAGTTATATAGATTATATATTTAAAATATATATATATTAAATATATTTATAAATTTACTTTATTATTAAAAATAATTTTAGAAATCTAATAATTAAAGTTAATATAATATATATAAATATTATTTATATAATAAATTTAATATATTTAAATTATTATTATATTATTTTTTATTTAATTTATATAATTAATATTAATTATATTTTAAAAAGAAAGTATAAATTATATTAACTTTATTATATTTATATTAATTTTATTATTTATATTTATTAAATTAATTCTTTATAAAATATTTATATTTTTAATATTTATTATTCTTTTTCTAAACTATTTTATATAATTATTATTTATTATATAAATTAAAATAATTATTTAATCTTTTTATTAAAATACTTTAAATTATATAAATATAATATTATTATTATATATAATTATAAAATCAAAATGAAATATTAATATAAAAGTAAAATATTAAAAAATAAAAGATTAAGTTTTTTAACTTCTTTATTTATTATATCTAATATTCTTATTATACTTCTTCCTCTAAACATTCTTTAGTAGTAAATATCGCAGTAGTAAGTAGCGATATCTCTTCAATAATTGCGGCCTCGGATTGAGCTGCTTCTGGTTCAGTTTTGCTAGTTTGAATCTTGATAACAGGGTGGTCGATTTTGGTAATATCTAGTTCGCCTAATAACTCATCTCTCTCCGTGATAGGAACGAAGTCGGTACATTTCTTCCATCTGCCTTGTTCTAATTCCTCATAGGCAAGCCGAAGGAGTTGGAGTTGCTGGTTCGTTGTCCACTCCAGCTGTTTATAACTCTCGTGTTTATACCGCTTGTGCAGAAAATAGAATATAGGCTCGATTATAAAAGAAATAAGTATGATGAATCCACCAGCTGTGTAAATGAAACAGAGGCCGAAGACACTGAAAGACGAATATGTGGAACTTCGGATTTTCTGCCATAAGTTAATAGATTAATTATAATATTACGAAGACTACGACTTACTTGCTGATTACATAAGTCTCGTTGCACGCCGTCTGCGGGTGGGATCCGGGACTCAAGCAGTGTTGGATCATCAGGCCCGAATACTGTAGTAAGGAATGCTGCTTGTAATGATGCCATAGTGATAGCGAACCAATTTGATACATCGCTTTGCCATTGCTGCGTTGGTGAGGTGAAGTGTATACCAGTATATAGCTGTGATTGAGATGCAAGGCTTAGTGCCGATAGCTTATATAGTACGTTATCCAAACTTGTTGGATTGAAGGTTTGAAGCATGGCTATCCAGTATAGGCGAGTTGCTTCTCGATTACCTATAGGGGGTTCTCTTTGTTGCATCCCCTGGGTTATATTGAAGAGTGGCCCAGCTTCTTCAATCGCATCGCTGTAGCTAGCCAGTGGTCCACAACGGGAACCTTCAGCGAGTGCCAAGTTACAATACTGATATTGCGAGACGCAACCAAGTGGAGAAGCGGCATCCTCTGGCAGGTAGTTTTTCACAGTCCCATGAGTACTGGATATACCCCAGCTGCGACCAGGAACAGTCACACGGTACCAATCGTCCTCCATAGGCTCGGGAAATAATACTCTATCCCCAGAGAGATATATTAACGTAACGTCACCATCTGAGCGTTGTAAGCTCGGTATTGGGATGAATGAACCTCCTACCGGCTGACCACCTCTAGTCTCGGACGTGAGTATTCTAACTTTTTGTTAGTATGCCAGTAGTCTCCGCTCCCAAAAGGTACAACATACGCTAATCTGAAATTGAAACCATCCGTAGAGTCAGGGTTTCGACTATTCGAATACTGGGACTCTATATCATTGACGCGGTAACTGTAATCACGTTTTGTTGTATTATCAAGGTCCCCTATCAATGCGTATCCATGATGGTATCGGACGATTGAGCCAGTCGAACTATTCTCTTTATCTGCATATCCTTGCGTGATCAATGGCGCACAATGGAGTACACGCCTAAGTGAAAGCCTCTCGTTCAGGGGGGCATTAAGTCCAAATATATCATTAGTATCAAGATGCCCCGTGTCTAAGAGTATGTTCGATTGATTGGTCCTGCAAAGATCGTTCCCGAACGGGCATGATGCGTTGGTCTCCGTTACCCAGGGCACTTTCTTAGTAGCGAAAAGTCCGCAGCTGAGAACACCTGAGCTGTTAGACTGATAGCACTGCCGGGCATAGTTTGCAGCACTATTCACCTGTTCCGCAACAAACGCTATGCTTGGACCAAGTTGCGATGCTTGATCTGGGTGGTCGTCGAACCCGCAATTGAAACTATCCATCAAGACCATACCTTCGACAGCAGAAGATATAGTGGAAGAAAATCCACCGGCGACGGTGAATGCTGCTGAAGTAAGGACCGCTAACGTAATGATAATAAAGACATGAAGCAGTCGCCGGTAACCCAAGTGGCGCCATGCCCAAGACAGACGGACGAGTGACAAGAGGCCGTTCTCAGGACTTGCAGAATTACGCAGGATTACTTGTCGTTGGAAAAGCAGAGCAGATTCAGGATTGGGTTTTGAAAAGAATCGGTGGATGACAATGCACATTATTCGCCAAAAACGTGTCGCTACAAATGCGATAAATGATGCAGTAAAGGCAATAAGGAGATTAGCATCCGCACGAGACATGGTGATAGTCTGACCAAAGATCGCTCCACGGGACCAGTCTGTCCATATGCCCAGATGGACGTGCGATTCGATATTTACTGATGCCATTTCGTACAATTTTTATAAAAAAGAAAGAACAGAAAACCAAAATATAGCTGATTTGCAAAAACTTTCGATCGGATATAAGGCAATTTATAGATATTTCAAGTCTGGAACTTACTTAGTATTTAGTTAAAGTAAGTTTTAGTATATAAAGACTTTATTTACACTTGATTCTAATAGTTTTCTCATGTTTTTAATATTTGTTTCAAATCACTTTATTAAATTTAATTTCTTTGTAAATTATATTTATATAAACTAATTAAAAACTTATTATAAATATTAAATATATAAGTTTTTTAAATAATTCTCTTTATTAAATAAGATAATTATAAAAATAATAAAAAAGTATATTTTTAAAATAATAATATTTTAATAATTATTTAATATTTATATTTATAATTAAAATTAAATATATAAATTATTTTTTATAAAAAGAGTTTATATATAAATATTAAAAAATTAAAACTTATAATTTTAATAAATTTAATATATATAAATAATTAATATCTTTAATAATTTTTAAACTTTCTAAATAATATATTATATATATAATAATTTATATTTAAAAATTAATTTATAATATTAATAAATTATTTTATTTAATATAATAAATTATTTAATAAAATTATATATTATTTTTTAAATTATATAAAAATAATTAAAATTTTGAATATTAATATATTAAATAATTATTATAATTTAAATTATATAGATATTTAAAGATTTTAGATTTAAAGAATTAAATTTATATTTATAATTATTAAATTAAAATTATATAATTAATAGAAAGTAAGAAGAAAAATAACTTTATTTATTATTTAATATTAAATAAATATTAATATTAATAATATTCTTTTAATAAAAATCTATTAATAGAATTCTATTAATAAAATTATATTAATAATATTTTTAATAAAATTTTAAATAGAAATAATATATTTAGTAAAATAAATTAAATAAATTAATTATTTAAATTATTTAATAATATATAAAGATTTATATAAATAAATAGTTTTTTTATAATATATAAAACTTTATATTTAATTTTAATTATAATTTATTTATTTATTATTATTTAATAATCAAGATTCTAATTACTTTTATATAAATTAGAAAATAAATATTTATAATATTTTAAATATCTTTTATTACTTTTATATATTAAATTAATATTTCTATTATATTTAAATTAAATAATTAATTTAATATTTTAGAAATTTTTATTATTTTAAAAATCAAATAAAATAATAAAAATAATATTAATATAAATAAATTATATAAAATTATAATTTTAAAAACCTTTAAAATAGTTTTATTAAATAAATATAAAAATAATTATTAAGAATTTAAAATAT
>JANGZZ010000571.1:0-10253 GCA_026225955.1 Clarireedia paspali | reverse complement strand
ATATTATTTAAAGATATATAAAGTAAAATTAATTAAATATAATTTATTATTAATAGGAATTTAAACTAATTATTTTAATAATAATTAATAAAAAGTTAAAATCTCTTTTATAAATATTAATTATAAATTTTAATCTAATTATCTATTTATAAATAATTAATAATTAAAAGTTTAATTTAAATTTTTAAAATATTATTAATTTTTTTTAAAAAAAATATAAATTATAAATTATAATTAAAGAATATTATTAAAAATATATTAAAAATATAATTTAATTTATTTTTAAATATTAATTATTTTATAATATAAAATAATAATATAATGAAACTATTAATTTAGAATACTAAATAACTTTAGAATTAATAATTAAAAAATTAAAAGAATTATAAGAATTTAAAGATTTATATATAAAAAGTTATTATATAAAATAAGTAATTAAGTTATATATATACTAATATATATATATAATCTAGTTTCTAAATCTAATTTATATATAATTAGTTTATATAATATTATAATAATTTAATTTAAATTATTATATTACTTTCTTTTTTTAAAAAGTTTATTTTTAAATATTTTTATAATTCTTTTAATATTATAATTATATATTTTTAAAACTATTTTTTTTCAAATAAATATATAAATAAATATTTATATCTTTTTTATTATAAAGTTTAAAAAATATTTCTTATTAATTATAATTATTAAATAATCTTTTTTAATATAATTATAATTATTTTCTTTAAACTTTTATAAATATATTTATTTTAAAAGTAATATTAAAAAGTTAAATACTTTTAAATTAATATAATAAAAGTTATAAAAAAATATTAAAGATATTTTAAAATTTGATATTTTATATTATATTAAATTTATATTATAACTTTCTTATTAAATATAATATTCTAATAACTTTTATTTTAAATAATAAATTAATATTTATTTTATTTTATATTTATCTATTTTTATTATATTAATTCAATAATAAATTATTAGTTACTTTCTTTAATTTATTAATTAAAAATATATTATAAATTTATATAATATTAAAAAGATTTAAATAATAAAAATAATTAATTTATTTTAAAACTTTAAAGTATTTATTTATTAAATAATCTAATTTCTTTAAAAGTTATTAAATAAATAAATACTATATATCTAGTTAAATATAATTATTAATTTAAAAATCTTTTAATTAATAATACTTATTAATTTAATAAATTATATACTTTTAAATAATTTAAATAATTAAATAAATATATTTTAATATTTTATAATTATAATAAATATAAATATATATATTTTAAATATTAAAATTATTAATAAATAGATATTTAATTTACTTTTAATTTTATATAATTCTAAAAGTATATTTATAAAATATTTTAAAAAAGAGTAAATTATTAAAAAAAATATAATAATATTAATTATATATAATTTATTATAAATAGGAATTCAAATTAATTATTTTAATAATAATTTATAAAGAATTATAATTACTTTTATAAATATTAATTATAAATTTTTATTTATTTATTAGTTTAAAAATAATTTATAATTAATAATTTAATTTTAATTTTTAAAATATTATTAATATAATAATATATTATAAGAATTTAGTAAAGAATAAAATTATATTATTCTTAAAATTAATAATTAAAAAGTTAAAAAAGTAAAAAAGCTTTAAAAGCTTATATATAAATAATAATTATTATAACAATATATTATAGGAATTCAATAAAGAATAAGATTATACTATTCTTAAAATTAACAATTAAAAAGTTAAGAGAGTTAAAGAACTTTAAAGGCTTATATATATATAGTAGTTATATAAGTTATATATTTAAAGTATATATATATTAAGTATATTTAAAGATCTATTTTACTATTAAGAGTAATAACTTTAGAGTTAAATAATAAAGTTAATATAATATATATAAGGATTATTAATATAATAAGTTTAATATATATAGATTATTATATTATCTCTCTCTCTAAAAAAGCTTACTCTCGAATATCTTATATCTATTAATTATAGCTAGTAAGAATAATTAATAAATATAAGAATATTAGTTAAATATAATAAAATCAAATAAGTATAGTAAATAAACTAAAACTATTATATATCTACTTATAACTATATATCTAGTTATTCAAAGAATTATTATCTTTATATTAAAGCTATAAAATAATTACTTTCAAGATATTTATAATTATTTTCTTCTATTTAATATAATTATAGCTACTTTAGAAAAAGTATTAGAAGATTAAATAAAAAGAGGTTTTCTAAGTAAAATATATTAAATAAATATAAAGCTATTTTGAAATTAGATATTTTATACTATATCAAGTTAATATTATAATTAAGTTATTATATATAGTATTCTAAAGATTAATATTATTTATAATAAATAAAAATCTTCTTTATTTTCTATTTCTTTTTATTAATAATATTAATAAATAATAAAAAGTTATTTATTTATTTAGAAAATAGATTATTTAAAATTTTCTTTAATTTATTAATAAAGAATATAAAGTATATCTTTATTATTTTAAATAATTTAAATTTAAAGAAGTAATTAATTTTTATAAAAATTTTAAAATATTTATTTATTAGAAAATCAAACTTTTTAAAAGGTTATTAAATAAATAAATATTTTATATCTAGTTAAATATAATTATTAATATCGAAGTTAATAAAGTAATATAATATATTTATAATTTAGATTATATACTTTTAAACTTTCTTAATTATTTAATAAATATATTCTAATACTTTTAAATTCCTTTAAATATATATATATATATTAATAATATTAAAGTTATTTATAAATTATAATATATTAGTTTCTTTCTAAGTTTATATATATTATAATTCTTAATTATATAATATTTTAAATAAACTTATATTATTTAAAAATATATAAAGTAAAATTAATTAAATATAATTTATTATTAATAAAAAATTAAACTAATTATTTTAATAATAGTTAATAAAAAGTTAAAGTCTTTTTTATAAATACTAATTATAAATCTTAATCTAACTATTTATTTATAGATAATTAATAGTTAAAAGTTTAATCTAAGTTTTTAGAATACTATTAAACTCTTTCTAAAAAGTAGATATAAATTATAAGTTATAATTAGAGAATATTATTATAAATAGACTATAATATTAATAAATATACTAAAGGTATAACTAAGTTTATTCTCAGATATTAATTATCTTATAATATAAAATAATAATTATTTATTTACTAAAATAGTTGATAATAACTAGAATATTATCAAAACTATATTTATCTTTATTAAAACTATAATAATCTATTATAATATATTCTTATATATATATAGAGATTAGTAAAAAGTAAAGTAATTCTAATATCTTATTATAAAAGACTAAGTTTCTATAATAAATATAGTAATTATAGATATATATATATACTAAAGTAATTAATTTATATTAGTAATATAATTTAATTAGTAAAAAAGTAGTCTTTTTAATATTAGAGTATATAATCGATATAAAATTATATACTTTATAAATAAGTAGTATATAGAGATTTTAAATATTAAGAATAATAAAACGATTATTATATATAAAAAGATTACTTTTAAAAGTTAAATAAAAATCATTATAAATAATTTAAACTTTTAAACTTTATAAGCTCTTTAAATTATAATTGACTTTAAGAAAGTAGTTAATAAAGAGAGTTAAGAATAAAAGGGAATTAAAAGTGTTAAATATAATAATATTAATTAATAGTTTATTAAGGATTCTTAAATCAATCTAACTATTATATAGAAGTTATTATAATCTATCTTATTTCTTTTATTTATTTTATAATAATAATTTATTAACTTTACAAGTTAATATATTTATAAAAGGATTATTCTTTTTTAAGTAATATATAATCAAGAAGTTATAGTTTATAAAGAGTTTAGTTTATTAAGTTTATTATATATTCAAAGATTTAGTAATTATAAAGTATTTTAATATCTTATAATTTATATAGATATAGATCTAATATAAAATTAATATAAACTTAATTTATTAATTACTAAATAATTTAATAATTACAAGTATTTCTTTATTATATACTTTATAATTTAATTTAACTAATTATATTATCTTTAAAAAGAATATTATAAAGAGCTAATTGTTATTATATTTCTACGAAAATATATTTACTATAATATTATTTAATATATCTATTTCTAATATATAAGAGAGTAAATAGTTATAATATTAAAAGAGTAATATACTTGTTAATATATACTTGAATATATTGAAAGCTAGTTAATAACCTTTATTAAAATAAAATAGAGTATTAGTTTTAGTTAAATTAATAAGTAACTTAGTTATAATATTAAAATTATAAATAAAATATCTATAAAAATTATAAAATCTAAGAAATAACTATATATCTTTTATTATCAAAGAATAAACTTATTATTATATTATAATAATCTTCTTAAAGTTTACTTTTATATTATTAATCGAGATAATAAATTCTAAGTACTTAGTATAAATAATATTAAATTTATATTTTTTAAGATCAGTTTATAATCTAGTATCTTAGAAATATTATAAAACTAATTTGATATAAACTTTATATTTAAATATATTTTTAGAATAGATTAAGATATTATTAAAGTATATAATATAAAAAATATTTAAATAGTTAAAAAGAATATTATTTATATAATACTAGTATATTACAAAGTTATTAATCAGTTCGAAAAGTATAATCTTATATTTATAGGCTTTATAGTATATATAAAATATAATATACTTTTTTAAAACTAAGTCTATTCTAATATAATAGAATATTTATTTAATATTTAATTTAATAAAGATTTTTATATAAAAGATATAAATAAAAGTTTTATTAATAAATAGTAATAAATAATAATTCTTATAAATAAATATATTAAATATTTAAAAGTTAATATAAAAGTATAATAATCTATTTAACTTTTTAATAAAAAAGATTAAAATAGTAAATAAAGTTTAATTTAGTTTAATAAATCTTTTTACTAAGTTCTTAATAAGATATTCTTTAATAATCTTAAGTTCTTTAATCAATATCTTATATAATAAGTTATAATAAAGTTTATTCTCTATACCTTCCTCTAAAATAATCTTATAATTATAAAGTTTATAAAGTGATAAAATATTTAATTTAGATTTAAAAAATATAACTAAGAATTCTTAATATTTATTAGAGATTAAAAGCTTAATATTAATCTTAAATAGAGAGGTTATAATAGTTAATTAAGATTAAAGAATAAAATATAATTATTTAAATAATAAGAGAATAACTTATTTATTTTCTTATTTAGTTTATTAATCTTCAAGTAATTAGTTAATCTTATAAATCGAGGTAATATTTAGTTTATATTAGTTGTCTTGATTATAAAGTATATAGAAAGTAGTTTTAGAGATTATATATAAATTAATAATTTTTTTTAAATAATTTATTTAAAGCTTTTAAAGAGGTTTAAACTTTCTAATAATAACTAGAAGTTATATTAGCTATTTACTTTTAAAGGTAGTTTTTATTATCTTAAATATATAAACTTAATCTTTTAAAAATATTTTATAGAATTTAGATAACTATAAAATTAACAAAATAGATATAGTAAAGATTAATTCAACTTTTTAAACTAGTAGTTAAGATAAAATTTCTTTCACTTTAGTATATTATAATATTACTAATATAGTTACTAAAGTAGTTATCTAGTTATTTAAGTAATTAATATTAACTTATTATTTCCAGTATTTATTTAACTTATAGTCTTATTAATTTATATCCTTCTAATATTTATAGTTAATTATATAAGGATTTAAATTAGTATAAATATATATTATAAATCAAGAGTATATTTAACTAGAAGATAAATTTATAAATTAATATAATTTATATTATTTATAGTTAAGAAGGATTTAGTTTTCAAATAGTTATATTCTTTTAAAGATTATAAAGTATATAAAGCGGGTAATTAAAAAGAAAGTATAAATCTAAAGTTGTTTATTAATAAATAAATTTAAATAAATATAATAAAAGATTTCTTAGTCTCTCTTATTATTATATTCTTTAACTAGTAAAAGTGTTTTTAATTTTTTTACTATAATCTTTTAAATCGAGTTAAATATTTTAAAGAATATAATATTAATAAAAGCGAAATTATTTATTTTAAAGTTAATAAGAACTTTAGTTTAGAATAAATATTAATTTCTTATTAGTATATAAAGGAATATTATATACTTTCTATTTAATAATTTAATTAAATTCAAATATCTTATATCTCTTATTTTATTTAATAAAAAGTTTTTAATTAAATATAGTCTTTTACTTGATTATTGATTATATAAGTAATAATAACAACCTTTTCTTTATATTTATCTTCTTACTCTTATTCGCTTATAATATTAAAGTATTCCTCTTCTTAATTAAAAGAGTTAATATTAATAGTATTAATATAATAAGAAGTAGTATTATAAGAATAATTAAAAGTACTTTTAAAAGAAGAGTTATTTTTTAATCTACTTTAAAAGATAAATATAGTATTTCTTAGTATAAAGTGAAAAAACATTTTATTAATAATAAGATTAATTAAAGCTAGTAAGATAAAATAACTAGGATCAATTCTATAATTTAGTAGAGGGTAATTAGCTTAATTAATAATAATTTCTCTATTAGCTTTGATCAAAGAACTAATAAGATAATATATAAGAATAGATATTATAATAATATAAATAAATTAAAGAGATATTAATAATTTTTTAATATTATTTTATTATTTTAAGAAGTTCAAATATTAAACTAATTCTTATAATATTATAATTTAATACTAGATATTTTCAATCTAATTTCAATAATATTTAATAAACTTATAAAGAAGATTTTTATAGATTATTTCCTTATTAACTTAGTTAATAGAAGTTAAAATAAAGAGTTATTAATAGAATTTTTTAAATAAAGATAATAGTTTAGAAATAGTTATAAATAATATATAATATTTATTTTTAATAAAAGTAAACTTAGAATTATTATAAAAAAATAAATATAGTTTATCAACTAATTATTTTATAAATAAAAGAGACTCTTGAAGAAATAACCTTTTAAAATAATTAAAAATAATATTCTCAACTTGATTATTTATATACTTATAAGCTTAGTATTTATTAAAATAAATATATATAACTAGTTTACTAAGAATTATATATTTCTAAAAAAATAAAAGAATATTAAAACTATTATTAAACTTATTAGTAAAATTAATAATTTAAAGAGATTAAATTAAATTAATATTAAATAAAAAGAAGTTATAAATTAAATATATATAAGTAAATAAATTATATATATTATTAGTTATTTAGAAATAAATATATAAAGTTATTAAATTATATTTAAAATTATATTATTTAAATATCTTATTTATAAATAACTTAGTTATTTTATAAGATAATTATTTATTAAGAACTTTTAGTTTAATAATAAACTTTAATTATTTAATAAAAGAGATTAATTAATCTCTTATAAATTATATTTATTAAAGAGATATTAAAGAGAAAATAATAATAATACTAAAAGTAATATTAAAAAAGATATAAATAAAGATTAGTTTAGTAATTTAAACTTATTATAATCTTAACTATTCTTATTAAACTCTAGTTTATATTTATAATTCTAAAATCAATATAATTAATATAATTAACTTACTATTTATTAAAAATAAAGTAAAACTTTAATTTTAAAGTTAAAAGAATAAAAGATTTATTATTTTATCTTTTCCTTTATTTCTCTTTTTTATATTAATATTAGAACTTATATTAGTATTATTAATATACTAAGTTTTCAAATTATTATCAATATTCTCTAAATCTTTAAAATAAATATATTCTATAAAGAGAATTATATTAAGTATAAAACTTTGTTATAATATTTTAGTACTCTTTTTAAATATATTATATTTAATATTTTAAGAAGAAAATATATTATTAAATAAGATTAATTAATAGAAATAAAAGTATAAGAAATATATAAAAAAAATAGAAAGGTAAGTAAGGTTTATAAATAGAGAGTAAAAGAGTAAGAATAAGAATAAAAAGGATAATAATAATAATAATAATAATATCTATATTATTATTTAATAGAATAAGTCTTCTTCTAATAACTCTAGTAATTTCTTAGATAAAAAGGATTAGAAGTAAAATATTATTTAGATAGTTATTAATTAGTTAAAGAAATTAATAGTAAGTTATTAATAATATAATAATATATTATAAGAATTCAATAAAGAATAAGATTATACTATTTTTAGAATTAATAATTAAAGAGCTAAGAGGGTTGAAAGGCTTTAAAAGCTTATATATATATAATAGTTATATAAATTATATACTTAAAGTATATATATACTAGATATACTTAAAGGTCTACTTTATTATTAAAAATAATAACTTTAGAGTTAGATAATAAAGTTAGTATAATATATATAAGAATTACTAATATAGTAAACTTAATATATATAGATTGTTACAATTATATAAATTATATATTTAAAGTATATATATATTAAATATATTTAAAGGTTTATTTTATTATTAAAAATAATACTTTTAGAATTAAATAATAAAGTTAATATAATATATATAAATTATTATATTATCTCTTTTTTTAAAAAAGTTTATTTTTAAATATTTTATATCTATTAATTATAATTAGTAAAAATAATTAATAAGTATAAAAATATTAATTAAATATAATAAAATCAAATAAATATAATAAATAAATTGAAACTATTATATATTTATTTATAATTATATATCTAGTTATTTAAAGAATTATTACTTTTATATTAAAGTTATTAAATAATCACTTTTAAAATATTTATAATTATCTTCTTTTATTTAATATAATTATAATTACTATAGAAAAAATATTAAAAAACTAAATAAAAAGAGATTTTTTAAATAAAATATATTAAATAAATATAATATTATTTTAAAGTTAGATATTTTATATTATATCAAGTTAATATTATAATTAAACTATTATATATAATATTTTAAAGATTAGTATTATTTATAATAAATAAAAATCTTCTTTATTTTCTATTTCTTCTTATTAATAATATTAATAAATAGTAAAAAGTTATTTATTTAATTAGAAAGTGAATTATTTAAAACTTTTTTTAATTTATTAATAAAGAATATAAAGTATATTTTTATTATTTTAAATAATTTAAATTTAAAAAAGTAATTAACTTTTATAAGAATTTTAAAATATTTATTTATTAGAAAATTAAACTTTTTAGAAAGTTATTAAATAAATAAATATTTTATATCTAATTAAATATAATTATTAATATTAAAGTTAATAAAGTAATATAATATATTTATAATTTAGATTATATATTTTTAAGTTTTCTTAATTATTTAATAAATATATTTTAATATTTTCAAATTCCTTTAAATATATATATATATATTAATAATATTAAAGTTATTTATAAGTTATAATATATTAATTTCTTTCTAAATCTATATATATTATAATTCTTAATTATATAATATTTTAAATAAACTTATATTATTTAAAGATATATAAAGTAAAATTAATTAAATATAATTTATTATTAATAAGAATTTAAACTAATTATTTTAATAATAGTTAATAAAAAGTTAAAATCTCTTTTATAAATACTAATTATAAATCTTAATTTAATTATCTATTTATAAATAATAAATAATTAAAAATTTAATCTAAGTTTTTAAAATACTATTAAACTTTTTCTAAAAAATAAATATAAACTATAAATTATAATTAGAAAGTATTATTATAAATAGATTATAATATTAATAGATATATTAAAAGTATAATTAAATTTATTTTTAAATATTAATTGTTTTATAATATAAAATAATAATTATTTATTTATTAAAATAATTAATAATAATTAGAATATTATTAAAATTATATTTATTTTTATTAAAATTATAATAATCTATTATAATATATTTTTATATATATATAAAGATTAATAAAAAATAAAATAATTTTAATATTTTATTATAAAGAATTAAACTTTTATAATAAATATAGTAATTATAAATATATATATATATTAAAATAACTAATTTATACTAATAATATAATTATTATAAATATTTATCTTCTAAATTATATAGAAGTAATTAAGATTTTAATTATTATATAATAATAAAGTTATATAATAATATTATA